>JAVTVY010032917.1:0-14376 GCA_036873755.1 Hanleya hanleyi
AGTTAAGTGGGTCTAGATAAACCATCTGAGGTCCACATGGGTTGTGCAGGGTCTCGTATTGAAGCGTTCGTCGAGGGTTCTTCGGGCCAGGTTACTGGCAGGTGGATGCAAAATGGTATTCTGGACAAACACAACATTCGGAATAATGGATATTACAGGACATGTCGCCAGCAATGGCGGTCACTACATCATTTTTTACAAGGGTTGTGGGATAGCGCGGGCGATAGGTTGCGCTCAGTAGGGCATGATGAGTCTAGCCTGACAAGTTACCACCTCCTGCATGTTATCGGAGTTAAAGAACTAGATGTGACTGAATGATGGGGTTAGGTACAAATGAGTGAGTCACTGAGTGAATCGTGCCCAGCGCACGGCTCTAATGATGGGGAGTAAGTCCCCACACTCATACACCCAACTAAATCTAGCATCTAATGTCTTATCACCTTGACGCAATCGAATGAGAGAAAGAAGGATTAACAGCAACAACAACAGCAACGAGCATTTTGCGTTTACACAACAAGCATTTTGTGTATTACACATTTTATTTATCCCCTACGTCATCACATGGCAACAAAGCTGTGGGATTCGCGATGGGTGCGGATACAATTCGTCTATGCTATGGTAAGTGTATCAAACGCATCCTCGACCATGTTCGCTCTTGTTCGTGTGAAATGATCATCCATTCGTTCTGCTTTATTCCTAAGCGTCTTCGGACAGTCCAGAGTACTGTAATGCCAACATATCCACCGCCTCTGTGGGTGGTAACCCAAAATCCGCTTCTAATGATGACGTCATTTCTATGTATGACATCACTTACAATCTATATTGTATCAGCGGCACCCTCATGTGAAGACACATCCGTGAATGGACATCGTTTTGGGCGATGACATGACTTCCATCAAAAAAAAAATGTGTCCATCTAGCCACAGAATTCAGTAGCTGCGAAAGTGACCTTTGACCTAGCGGATTTCTGAGAGCGAAAACGGGATCACGTCCGTGCATGCACACAATTAATTTGCGTCGGATCTTTTCTTCAATATGGCTGCACCCTGTGAGGTTGACAATACCACCCCACGGCACCAACTACTATTATTCAACATAGAAATATTTTTGTATAATTTGAATGCATTATCTTCTTATGATTACAATTAACTTCATTACACAATAAAATGCGACCGAATCGCTCGATTATCAAAGGCACTATTTCGTAGACGGCTCACTATGTGATTGCCATACGCTCTCTATGGGAGGCTCTTTGTTCGTTCTATGTGAAAGGCTAAGTGCCGCCAATACAGAAATAGCGATTGAGCATGTGTGTGCGATGACGTTATGGCATTGCGATAGAGCGTTAAGCCGTTACGATATAGCGTTAAGGCGTTCAGACTAGTGAAAAGCGTAACATCGGGCGTGGACACGCGTCACTACGTTTCGTTGATTGTCAATTCCATAGTATATCATGTGGTCATTTAGATCATTCAAAGCTTCTGATCTATCTTACTAGGGCGTTCGGATGCTAATACGGGTGTTTGCAGGGCATTACTGTGTTGCGTCTATAAAAGCAATCCCGACGTTCACCAGAAGCTACGATATGATGACACACCAAAATCATATACATAGGTAAGGAGAAGCTGACGCAGACACTGAAAGCGTACTGGCGGACACTGACAGTCCATTGACTCATACTGCGACCCCACCCACTGACAACTGAAAACACGGCCGCAGATAAGCAAACTACCTTCCAGGGAATGAAACGCAACACTAATAGGGTGGTGGAAAACGATGCCGACGTGTTGACATATGAAGAAGTCGTATGACCCCAAAGACAAATATATACGGACTGCATATTTATAAAACCATGACAAGAACCAAAATAGATCCCTCTGATTTTGTATCCCACCCAAACCTGAGTGCGGAAGACTACGAATCTACCTTATTTTATCAGATCGACAGTTACGTTACCCGAAATGTCGTCGAAGAGCGTTCAATTCGAGATCCTGCACGACCAAAGTGGACCCAATATTGTGCATATATGCTCATTTGCCTGGGTGTACGGATGTCCGGCTGTTTTTTTAAGCATCTGTTTTGCATCCACCCGCCACTCAGGTGATCAGAAATGACCGACGGTCAAAGGTCAAGGGTCATTTTCGCTTCATTCATCCACCCCGATTTCCCAACAAAGAATGCTAAGAGATTTCACTTTTCTATACTACTGATGGAAGAGTTAAAAATGGACAGGGTGACAATCAGAATCAAAGTACCTTTCAGTTTATACCTCCGTCTTTAGGAATTTGCAATTGAGTGCGGGCAGGCCTGATTAGTAGACATAAAATATAACAATTCTTACTTTGGAATGAAATTTCCTAATTACAGTATTTTGAAATCGGTGTCAGAAAGCTGAATTCACAGCGCAATCGAAGTGCACCATATCTAGCCTCAACTGATAATCATGAAATAGAATGAACAGTTGCCCCTTCGTGTTTTTCGCGAGGGAGCCAAATTGACAAACAATGCCGGAGAATTCTGTGACGGGATAAACAAGTGTCTTGGTCTTGAGCATGGAGCCTACTATAGACAGGTGATCCATGTTTAGAGGAAAACCCACCGGTATGTCTGAATCGTGTTTGAATAGTCATATCCGTAATTATATTACCCAGTTTTTTCAAGATATCTTTATATTGTGTGAGGGTTAATGTGTTATAGCATATGATGCTCACAGTCCGAATATGTGCTGGTGACAACAACAACAGCATAAACATGATGTGGACTGTACGAGAGTCTGTTCAGACTGGCAAGATCCCCAGTCGATTCAGGCTTTATATATGCGGTGAAGGCAAATGTACTCGGACGAGAAGTTGGCAGAATAGCGGCGTACTCGGCACTCGGATTAGTTCCGCCCGGTATTATTGAACTGGAAACTAAAATCTGTGAATATTTTTTTACTACCATTCGTGCATTAAATAAGGTCATGTCAGCTTTAAGGCTGGGAAGCTGAAACTTGCCACACTGTATCCCTGGTTCAGGCGCTACCAGAAAATATCACAAAATCCAAAATTTCCAATTTTTTATTTGCGCATTTTCTTCGCCGAAACTACCTGGATAATTAGTAACTAATCATTTATTCGAGAAAAAAACTTTTGAGTACTTTTTCGAAAACAAAACACATTAATTTGAAGGAATACGAGGAAAACAGAACTGTCCAGTTACACCCTAATGTCATCCATTTTTAATTTACTCATGATGCTCTGTTTCGAGTATTATGCTACAGGCTCAAAATAACTCCAATATAATAAGCTATAACCGCGCTAAGTTACAGCACTCAACATTTCTTCATTTTGGAGCACCAGGGAAAAGTTCTCTGAGAAGGAATTCGGGTGGCTGAAATCACCGAAACCAAATAGGTTTATATAATCGCCTGTTTAAAAGGAAACAATCGCCCCTTATCCATGCAAAACTTGACAATTCGGCTTTCCATCTCGTAAAATGGGGAAAAAGATGGAAATGCTCAAGACTGGCCGGGATAATTTTCCGGATTCTTGCATTTACCAGGTTTACCCCATGTTGAAGCGTTTACTCCGTCAGACGTGCTCGATGCTCATCGATTAACATTCGATGAGTTATTTGTTTGAGCTGATCTATCAGCACAGCTACCGAGCTAGTGTATCTAATTCCGCTTAAGCCGGTGCTAGGGGCCGCGTGGATACTTCATAATCTTCACATGAACCGCTACAATAAAAGCGCGGCTGAGATACTAAGGCTACGTCCAAGAATCCACCGTTTTCTGGGTCCGCATGTTTGGTGCCGCGAGAAGCTTTCCTGTTGAGTCATATGGTTGCATTTTAGTCGCCAGACGTCGTCAGTTTCCCCCACGTCTGGCTTATCGCTCTAATTTCAATCTTTCTACATTCAAGTTTGAGAGATTAATAGCTGAATTAACTCGAGTTTAGTTCTACGCGTCTCTGTGTGCTTATATAACCACAGTTTTGGACGGGATGGTACGAAACTTCATCTGAAGAGTGTGAGAGTGAACCCAAAAAGAAAAATCCCAAAAAGGGCATCTTGCGCCTGTTGGATGCCGAATTTGTTTTTCTGGAAGGCCGTGAAATTACGTCGGGATAGCTAAAAGAGCTATATGGTCAGAGAAGGGACTCCAAAACCAAGAAGAAATCAAAAGAGCATTTAATACCCAAAGGGGACCGGGAACATCCAACATACAATTTACATATTATAGCTCTGGTCTATATTGAATGGCCACAGGTTTGGTCGAATGTCCATGGGATTTTGTGTCGGATTTTTCGACCATCTTTATTTTTCTAGTCAACATTTTCGGGATAGCTAAAGGGATCTGAGAGAGTGAATAGACACAGGAAAGGGATCAGAAAGTGCATTGAGACATTGAGACCCAGGAACATAAAATCAACATTAAAATAGCACGTGTACTTCTATCCATCGCCATTTGCATGCTTGGGAGTGCTCAGGACGATTTCAGGGTCAGAGGCAGATTGGGGGGGGGGTGTCTAAAACTACATCTAATATATTCCATTGGGTGCCAAGACCATTGCATTTACATGTGCATGGTTCAGCACCCGTGCATTACTCTAATTATTGCCGGTTGTGCTTGTACACAGTAAGAAAAATGATACTTAATAGGGAGGATCCTGTGTTCAATTGTTATTGGTGGATTCAGCTCCACCCTCGTCCCACCCATCTCTTCCCAATGAACTTTTCTCTGGTGCTCGCAAATGTTTAGAGCTAGCACTTTGTGTCTTTATAACAAATCAAAGTAGGGTCATGTTATTCTCGAAAAAGAGCATGATGGGTAAATTCAGATTTGACGACACGGTGGTGTAGCTTGAAAATATTGTTTTTGGAGTATTTTTTTCAAAATTGGTGTATTTTTCTACTTGAAAGTGCCCAATGATATCTTATATCATATCACATGATTATTTGCTAATTTACAAGACAATTTAGGCGAAAAAATTGCACAAGTAAAAAGTTTGTAAAATCGATCAGAAAATCATCAATAAAATGGCTTATTTTTATAATATGACGTCACTGTGACATCATCATAGAGGCCATCTTGAATTTTGTTACATTTTCTGGTAGCACTCGAATCAAAGATATAGTGTGGCAAGTTTCAGCTTCATAGCCTCAGGAATAACGAAAATAATGGAGGTATTGCTAAGCTCTCAATTTTTTCCCTGATAATATTTTCCCTAAGATGCCCGTTCGGGGGTCAGAGGGCGTCACACGATCCAAAGTAATGGGCACCTCTTCTGATATTGTTCTGTATGCCCCAAGTGATGGACGTGCCAAGTTCGGTGCTTTGGTCCAGCGGGTCACGATCTTTTTGCTAAGCCACCTCACTAAGTATATTACTCTCCGTATGGAACGCCCAGTACAGCAAATAGCTGTACTGTCATCCGCATACAGAGATATTTTTAATACCTTGGAGGAACCAGGCAACTTGACTCCCTCTATGTCTGGGTACTTCCGGATCTGAATCGCGAAAGGCTCCAGACATGGAACATATTAAAGGGGAGACAAACTACAACCCTGACGAACACTCCTAGTAACCGGAAATGGTTCCGTAACGAAACCATTAACGATTACAGAACTAGAAATATCTGTATATAACAGTTGAACCCATTGAATAAAAGAAGGACCAAAGCCATATGCTCGTAAGGCACAAAACAGAAAGTCATGTCTCACTCGATCAAAAGCTTTCTCGTGATCGAGTGAAACAAAGGCACAAGGTAATTTTTTTGCTCAACATAATCCGAAATACAACGCAATAAATGTACATTGTCCAGTATCGAACGACCAGGCACACTGCATGTCTCGTCATCCACAATAGTACTGGACAAGACGCATTGTAAACGGTTGGTGAGAACTTTAGATATAATTTTATAGTCCACATTCAGCAAGGAAATGGGACGCCAAACTTTCAAATTATCCGACTGGGAGGGATCCTTGCAGATCAGAGAGATGTAACCCAGCCTCTGTGAACCCGACAAGGAGCCCTCCCCGAAGGCCAAGTTACTGACAGAAACAAGAATGTCTGCTAACTCTTCAAAGAAATGGAGGTAAAATTTCTTCGACAGGCCATCGTTACCCGGTGACCTGTCGGAGTTCATTCCCTTGAGAGCATCATAGATCTCCTGTCTCGTGATAGGACCTTCACACACAAGGCGGTCAGGCTCATCCAAGACAGGAACATCTTTCAAAAATAAATTAGCAAGGTCATCGTCGATGGGCTCAGAAAATAACAAATTTATATAAAAATTCCGACACTCATCGACGATGCGATCATGCGTCACCGCAGGTCCATTCGGAGCCTAAAGCTCCGTCAGCAATTTCTTTTTAGAATTGGAATGTTCATTTCGAAAGAAAAATTTGTACGATTTTTCCTGATTGTCTAGAATTTTGGCTTTGGATCTAATTTTTTGGTCTAAATATTCACCAGGATTTTCCCTATTTGCCTTATATAATTCCCTATAATGTTGGTATAAACGATCAATAATTTCGTTTCGTTTTTTTACATGAGCTTTCCTAAATTTAACATCTAAATCCCTAATTTCACCCTTTGAGTTATCCCACCAATCTAAGGAAATTCCATTTCCATAAAGTCTTATGATAACGAATGAGGACCTGCACTGCCTCATGAAATATCACACCTCGAACCTCTAGTTTTTTCACTCCACCTGTTGCTCTTGTAACTTGTAACTTCTCGTCAAACTTTTTGTGCTGAAATGCCCGCTGTTAACCTAGACCAAAACATGTGCTTGGTCTGTGGGCTGATTTCATTGGCAAGCGCAGAAAAGTTCCAATTTTGACCTTTGACAGCCAATCAGAAGCGAGTATTTTGACCTCGGATAGAAGGCAAGGTCACATGCTCTCAATTGGATGAGTGCGCAGGTGTTTTTGCGCTGTCAACATCCGGGTTTCCCAGTGGGTTTTCCCATCGTTCCTGCGTCTTCCATCCGGGTTTTGTGGTTTTACATCCGGGTCCTAATCTTACATCCGGGTTTTTCCATGTTTATTGTCACGTGACCGGCAATGACCTTTAACCACTGACATGAACTTTAACTTTTAACCTTGAACATCCGCATGTAAACACACCCATAGCGGTTCCTCCAGCGTGGATGTGCTGTGATGGAGGGGCTAATAAAAGGATTGACCTGTAATCTTTGCTGTTGTTGCTCTCTTTTTGGACTAGTACGTATCACGGACTACACCCGTAGAGCTACGTATAGGCGCGCATGTATGACATGGTCTATAAAACACGATCCCACACCCCCATTCCCACGGTTGCAGAGCACCCATCCCTATGCGACATTATACAGCATGCGACCGTGGTTAATTCAGATATTGATCAAATTATTCACATTATTATAATATTAGTTATTTTCCTGTGGTTATCATGGGAACAAGATGTTTATTCAAACTGCTCAAGGGTGCCAGGTGGGCACCCTTCGGTTTCGTTTTCTGCATGGTTCATAGATGTCAAAACCATTAAAACCTGTTGTGGGACCTATAGTGCAAGGTTCGCCCCTTTTAGTCAGGCAGATATGTGAAATGATTGTGCATTTTTTGATAAAAGTATGAAATTTGGCAGGATGATAGATAAACACATATGATTCATTTGAAAATCCGTATTTGGCCGCCATCTTGGATTTCAAAATGGCCGCCGTCAAATACTACAATGTCGCATTTCTGCACTTCTGAGACACATATGAGACCAATTTAAACGGTTATACCCACATTTGCGTACTCAAGGTAGTTGATCAACACCGTTTTGTTGCATCAGAACTGATGGAATTCGAGATGGCGGCCGTTTTCTTTTCAAAATGGCTGCCGAGAATCGCTTTTTTCATTGTCATTTGACTTACGCGAACAGATACACAAACTTCTACTTCTGAGTGGCCTAAAATGTTTTTCATGTCTTTGGATACTGCATGGTTACTTGTGAACAATTGACACGCGTGATAAAGTTTCCACGTGAACAGCTGCAATAGAAGCGCTGTTGAGATACTACGGCTTCGTCCTAGAATCCTCTGGCGGGTCTGTGCGGCGGATATCTCGGCATGACTCCCTTCTTTGTGAGAATTCACTCAAGACACTCATACTTTACTGGATGATTTTTCTACAAACACCCAGTCTCATTTCAACCATCGCGAAGAAACACCAAGCTTGGTGACAAGTTGTTGCTAAACCTAGCATCTAGTCCGTCACTCAATATTCATCCCTCGTCAATAATAGAATTTCTGCACCCATAATTCATATAGCATCATTAATAGCACCAAATTAAAAACAATCATGCAATTCAAGCGCGAAGAGAAAATGCATTCTCCAGCGAGGTCAGTTGGGGCTTGGACTCCGACACTTTTCGACAGCTTGGCCTTCTTGAGTCCGCTTGTTTTGAGTGATGACGCCAAGCATAAAATTTCTCATGATATGTTTCTTTGGTAACATTACAGATTGATTATGACACAGGTTTCAAGTTCATTAACTATTTTGGCAACATAAGCGTTTTTGGTCTTCTTGCTGTCCGGCGAATCCTTACGGTATTCGGGAAAGAGTTTCCAATATTTCTCGAAGAATTCAAAAAGCAAATACTTTTAATATGGAACACTACTTGAATTCCCCTTTTCATCTACTCCGTATGCTTATGGTTGATCCTAGATGTACACGTATATTAGTCAGTTATCGTTATGACGTAGGAATCCATAGCTGTTCAGGAGCTGTCTGGTTCAACAAGAGTTTCCAACCAGGAGCAGGCTGTAAGGTCAAAGCTTTGGAAATTAGAGATGTGGTTTTGATAGATGGGTGTGCTCCAAAATAAGCAAGCGATAAATAGGTCAGAAAATATCTGTTTGGGGAAGTTGCAAGTGTTCGTCTCGGTTTGGAATTTCTGCAGTAGTGCTTGTTTTACGAATGTACTGGCATTGATGTCTAGCTTCAACATCTATTTCCACCTACAAGGATGAAATAAAAACTACGAGACACACTGTAAGTGTCCTGTATCACTTTTGCTCAGAGCAAACAAAGCAGTGCGAATTTAGTCGAGCAGAAGGTATTCCTGTAAGGGCAACATAACTTCGTGTAAGGGCAGCAGGACTTCCTCTAAGGCCAATGGCACCACCGTCACCATTTTCCTTTGTGTATATCACCATTACTGGAAACTAGCATTGTGATTTGAGGATGATACAATGCTCATTGACAAGCTATTCGAATATGTAGTCATGCCTGTATTTAGTATATTTGAGTGCAATATTCTTGGACTCATTTTGTCGTTGAAATCCCATACCCGAATCAGCTATACAAATGATGCAAACACCCCAACTTGTAGTTCAACCTGCAGGTTTGTATGCCAGTACTGGAACTTTGGATTTCAATCACACTTTTGGCGACTCGGCTGGCAGGATAGGCAACCTGGGAACCAGCCTCATCCCCATTCAATGCTTCAAACTGTGACACTTTGTCCACAACATTATGAATAACCAACTCTACCATGCAACTAAGTTCGATCATTAGAGAATTTGTAGTCAACGAATATAATATGGATTACTGATATGAGCTTATTCCATTTCCGGAGTAACTGATAAATATGAATCTGGTAATGGAACTCAGCATAACGTTCCTTCAAAAATGAAACAATGCTAGCACAGTAAACCGACATGCATGGCAAAACCAGTTCATCCCGTTAAAACTTTCTAAAAATTTGCGGCTGAAACTCTGACTAGTGGCATATCCTATTGAGAAAATTCTAGACATGCTTGCATAATACTATAGGTTTGCAAGATATCACGGAAAAGCACAACCATGGGACATGACGAGATCTCAACAACTCCATCATAGTAATCTAATCTTGAAGGGCAAGGTTAAGGAATAGAGCTTGACCCAGAAATTGTGTGGTAAGTTTCAGCCGTTTAGCTCCAGGAGTAGGGAGAATATTTTGAGGACATCGCCAGACAGGGCTGGACCCAATATCGCCAAGGCAGAATCAACTGATATTGATCATGCCACTTCCACTGGCTATATCTTGAAGAAGACTGAAGGGATTATCAGATTTGTTTCTCAAATTTGGCGATACATATCGCATGCTGATAGCAAAATACGAACGTAGCGTGCAAGATCTATGGCGCTACGTTTCGTAACATGTGTCTAATTCCGCTTAACCCGGGGCTAGGGGCCGTATGAGCCCATGTACTTCAAGATCCTCATGGTACTCATATGAACAGTCACAATGAAAGCGTGACTGAGGTACATCATTTTTAGATGACGACTCTATAACGAATATTATGGATTAAGAATACTGATCAGCGATACGGATTTGATATTTTGGAACATCATGATGTCTTGCCGGCATCATTGAAAACTGTTGACCGCTTCTCTCTTGCAGGAAACAAGCCTATGTTTATGTATACTTTTGTCTTTTTGAATTTGGTGCTAATACTGTTATATGGAAATGGAATAGGTCTTTGGATTATGGACGCGGATATTCTCTAATGGACGACGGCTGGATTATGAATGACGGACTAGACGCTTGTAATTTTAACCTGTGTATGCCTGGATTCTGCTGGTGGACAAGTTGTCCCCGAGGCCGGGCCCCTGCACACCCAACAAACATAATGAGCACAACTAAAAGAAAAAATATGAAGACAGACCCGAGGAACCTTAGTGCAGGTTTCTCGGCCGAGTCTCTAATAGTTCGAAATGCACTAAGACCTTTTTCAATCCAAATGACAGATATATTTCTGACAGCAAAGCAAGGCCACGACATCAAACCTTGCAATATTGCGCTTGATGATTGTTTAGCACCGAATTCTACATGTAATAATTTCAAAATTTCTAAGTGTGGACACCGTGGATGTCTCACGTGTCCACTCTTTAATACTTCAGCTTCATTTAGTTCCGCGTTAACTGGTAACTCATATTCTGTTAACTCGTATGTTGATCTTAGTTGTTCTACTACAAACTGTATTTACTTAGTTTCCTGTAAGAAGTGTGGTCAACAGTATGTTGGCAAGACCACCCAAAGACTCCATCTTAGGGTGAACGGTCACAGAAAATCCGTTAGGAAAAAGCAATTGCTTATAGGTAGGCATTTTTCTGGACCCGACCATGGCTGGGATAACTTTAGTATTCAGATCATAGACGTCGTCTATCCATCTACTAAGGATTCCCCCTTTGGATTTGAGAGAAAAATCCGAGAGCGGGAATTATTCTGGATGCTAGAACTTGGGTCGGTGTTTCCGTTTGGTTTAAATGATAATGTCAGTGGGTTCGGCAATGCTACAAACCGCCGTTCAAATATATCCAACATTACCCAACTATTTAAACCCCATCAACGGAGACAACGCAGCCATGGTTGGCGAAAGTTTAATAGTTCGATGATTCACGATCATATCACTTTAAATTACTTAATGGGTTTAACTAACGCACCCAATAGTATACATAGCTTACGTACAGTTCTGTATGCGTTACCTCTGAGAGCTTTAAATCAAATAGCCAGAGATATACAGCAATCTGCGTCTTCAGGAAATATAATACCATCCAAAATCAGTAAAGTATGTCAAGATATAGCGTATTTTCGGTTGTATCGTCCAGTGAACATAATCGAAACATCTCAAGATCGGCTTTTCTTGAAGCTCAACTACTTAGATAAAGGACTGGACATCATTAATTTACCTCGAATCCTGAATGATCCAGAGGTACGTAACGCTGTACCAAACTATTTCAAGTTCACAGAACCTCTTTGCATTTCATATAAGTATACTAAATCTATAGCCACCAAAATATTCAATTACTCCAATGCTGTCAAGGAGTTTGACTGGAACTTATACACGTCAGGAGGCTATAGTTGTGATTGTGAATTGTCGAACTTTATCTATACACCATGCAAACATATTGTGACTGGTGACCTTGATGTGGTGAGTGATAAGGATCTGAAATTACTCCTGATGAAAGGACCTAAATATAGAGAGCCAAGAAGAATAAATCTGAAGGCGGACCAGAAGATAGTCCTGACTGCATTAGAACAGTACGTTATTGATTGGTCTAAGCGAGAAAAAGTTGAACCTACAGTACTCGCTGATTGGCTGGACCTCACCAAGAGCAAGGTCGTTGAAACAATCCGCCATATTGACAGAAGTACTCTTCCCCAAGCAAAACAAGTACTGAGAAACCTCAATTCGCAAGAAGTTCTAGCAAATCTCCAGAGTAAATTCGTCATAGTCCCAGCAGACAAAGCTCCGAATAATATAATATTCATATGTAAATATTACTATTACCAGGTGCTGGTTAAAGAATTGAGTGTAGACATATCTTCATCAAATACGTCTACTTACTCCCAAACTGCATTTACTCTGAAGATTTATTTAACAATCACAAAAAGTTTCTCAGGGAAAGAGGTATTTGTCTTCCAACCAATCATAACGACATACCAAAACTATACTGGACTCCCAAAATGCATAAATCACCATACAAAGCTAGATTCATAGCTGGTTCTAGAAGCTGCACCACCAAGCTTTTTTCAACCCTATTGACGAGGGCCCTTCAGGAGGTAAAAGCATTTTGGGAAAGGTATTGCGCCACTATTTTCAAGAACTCTGGCGTTGAATGTATGTGGATAATGAAAAACTCAAAATGTCTTACGGAAGAACTTGATGCTAAAGGTCACATACCGTACAGACATGTATCCACATGAGATTTCTCGACTCTCTATACTACAATCCCTCATCAGGACCTTATTGACTGTATAAGTTCATTAATAGTATCTGTGTTCAAGAAAACTGATCGTAGATATATTAATGTCGGAAGCCATAAAGCATTCTTTAGCTCGACTACATACAAGAGATATCATTCATGGGATGTTTCTTTTGTTTATAGAGTTGCTTGAATTTCTCATTAAAAATATCTATGTGAAATTTGGCAACACAATATATCAGCAGCATATAGGTATTCCAATGGGTACTAATTGTGCACCCCTGTTGGCTGACCTGTATCTGTTCTCTTATGAATATGACTATATGCTGGCGCTTTCAAATTACAAGCGTCTAGTCCGTCATTCATAATCCAGCCGTCGTCCATTAGAGAATATCCGCGTCCATAATCCAAAGACCTATTCCATTTCCATATAACCGATCCACTCAAAGCCCGTTCCTTCTCATTCACCAACGCTATATAGACGATCTTCTCGCTGTGGATAATCGCTATATAAATGACGCAGTGAAGGATATATATCCACCTTCACTGGATTTGAAGGAAACTACAGATAGCCTTACAGGCACATCTTATTTAGGTCTCTATCTCTATAAAAATGAAGCCGGCATTCTCTCTCGTCGACTTTATGACAAAAGAGATGATTACAATTTCGACATCGTAAACTATCCTTTTCTCGATAGTAATATTCCAGTGGGACCTGCATATGGCGTATACATATCTCGCTTAGTAGCATTTGCTACATCCTGTGTTAAATGTGATGATTTTAATCAACGTCACAAACATTGTTGCAGAAACTTATAAAACAGGGCTATTCCACCAAGCGCCTCCACCAAAGTTTCTCAAATTTGGCGATACATATCGCATGCTGATAGTAAAATACAAACGTAGCGTGCAAGATCTATGGCGCTACGTTTCGTAACATGTGTCTACCCCGCTTAACCTGGGGCTAGGGGCCGTATGAGCCTGGCTGTACTTCAAGATCCTCATGGTACTCATATGAACAGTCACAATCAAAGCGTGACTGAGTGTACATATTTTTAGATGACGACTCTATAACGAATATTATGGATTAAGAATACTGATCAGCGATACGGATTTGATATTTTGGAACATCATGATGTCTTGCCGGTATCATTGAAAACTGTTGACCGCTTCTTCTTGCAGGAAACAAGCCTATGTTTATGTATACTTTTGTCTTTTTGAATTTGGTGCTAATACTGTTATATGGAAATGGAATAGGTCTTTGGATTATGGACGCGGATATTCTCTAATGGACGACGGGTGGATTATGAATGACGGACTAGACGCTTGTAATTTTAACCTGTGTATGCCTGGATTCTGCTGGTGGACAAGTTGTCCCCGAGGCCGGGCCCCTGCACACCCAACAAACATAATGAGCACAACTAAAAGAAAAAATATGAAGACAGACCTGAGGAACCTTAGTGCAGGTTTCTCGGCCGAGTCTCTAATAGTTCGAAATGCACTAAGACCTTTTTCAATCCAAATGACAGATATATTTCTGACAGCAAAGCAAGGCCACGACATCAAACCTTGCAATATTGCGCTTGATGATTGTTTAGCACCGAATTCTACATGTAATACTTTCAAAATTTCTAAGTGTGGACACCGTGGATGTCTCACGTGTCCACTCTT
>JAVTVY010032918.1:0-13822 GCA_036873755.1 Hanleya hanleyi
GAAACACTAGCCCACATTGGCGATTAGTGGCATGTGGTGTTGAACGGACGCTCAGAGGGTCGTATGCGTCGTAGGTCCAGTGATACCTGCATGCGCACTCGAGGACTAGTCTAAGAATAGCATTTTCAGATGCGTATGAGATTTCTTTGGGGAAATGTGAGCAATGTACACAGCTATGTTTTTATCTTTGGAGAAATGTGAACCATATTTGGTCCAAATGTGGTGTGTTTGTTGTTCTATTAAAGGTCTCATTGCGAACAACAAGACAGGGTTGCAGACATTGACCCATTGACGGAGTGAAGCGTGATCCCACGCTCCAAGGCATATTGACAACCAAGAGTCTACGAGGATATTGTGTTTCCACTCACAGGGGCTCTGAAACATGCGCTTAAAATACGAAAAGTTAATAGTCACGATTTCGAGATCGAAATTATGCCTGCAAATATGAGGCGCCGTTTGTCACTTTCTGATTTAATCTACTGATTTATAAATATCGGGTATTTAGCAGTCGGATATATAAATGTGCATAAAATGAGCGTGAATTAAACACCGACTTTAGTCAATTTTAAATCCTATATCAGCGAATAAAATCCGAGAAATATTTATAAATACCTATATTAGATTTCAAGATATATATATCTCTCGTTGTGTTATTTCTGTGATATAAATTCCTCCACAATATATATATATATTCCTGACAAACGATTTCTTATTTATATATCCGAGGTAACGTATCTTACTGATATATAAATATTTCAAAATGTGCTGTTGGGTATATATATATATATATCCAGTCTTCGTCTAACTCCGGATTTACAAATACTGAACTGAGAAAGTCTCATATATAGATACCCCATTGATAGTATGCTAATAGTATGCTGATGAGTCTCAAAAACCGATGACGTCGTCGGTTTTGGTGTTGGTTTAGATCATATTGTCTATTTCGTGTTTCAGGTGGCAAAAGTCCTTGTGATCCGTGAGCAAGACATAATGAATACTAATAATAACGCTGGTTAAAAGTAAGAATTAAGTACCTGAATGAATTTGCCCGATAATATTCACAGATGACCCACAAATTAGCGTGTGTTTACAATACCGCACATGAGAATCTGCGGAATGATTGAGCGATGTTTGCCGACTTTCGGTACACTTGAAGAGGCTTAGTGTGACATCATCATTTTTGCGGTAAACGTATCGCAACTCATTAGCATATTATAACTGGGATATCTATATATGAGACTTTCTCAGTTCAGTATTTGTAAATCCGGAGTTAGATGAAGATGGATATATATATACCCAACTACACATTTTTAAATATTTATATATCAGTAAGATACGTTACCTTGGATATATAAATAATAAGAAATCTTTTATCAGGAATATATATATATGGTGGAGAAATTTATATCCCAGAAATAACACAACGAGAGATATATATATATCTTGAAATCCAAAATAGGTATTTATAAATTTTTCTCGGATTTTATTCGCTGATATAGGATTTAAAATTGACTGAACTTGGTGTTTATTTCACGCTCATTTTTTTGCAAATTTATATATCCGACTGCTAAATACCCGATATTTATATATCCGACTGCTAAATACCCGATATTTATAAATCAGTAGTTTAAATCAGAAAGTGACAAACGGCGCCTCATAGACGGGTTGTGGAAATATGTCCCAGGTGATCAAATTTTAGGAGGACGGGCCCATCAGCTATGCCCACATTGTCTGGTACTACATCGAATGGTAGACCATCTACGAGACTATGGAGTTACGGAATGTAAGCTTCGCTCTATATTTTCCTCACGATTTCGATAAAGCGTATAATGTGGTAATACTGGATGAACTGATGGGTGCGGTCAAGGAGAATTCAAATATCGCTGACTTGTTTACCAAAGGGTCCCATCACCCGGAATCTGTCTGTGACACCTCGTGGCCAGTATGAACGAGTTGGACACGGAAGCGGAGATCGACTGAACAGCATCAACGTTGAAAACCCAGGGCATGAGCTGAGAAGCGGCAAAAAGAATGGTGATGACCCAACACCTTTTTTTTGGTGTTGAAGGCTGGTCAACACCAGAAAGTGGTTTACCATTGTGAACACTAAAAGATGGTGTTGAGGCCAGTTCAACACCGAATGATGGTGTTGGTCGACACCAATCTGGTGTGTTGAAAATGGTTTGACACCATATATTGGTGTTCACTGACAAGTGTTAATACTGGTTCAACACCAATTAATGGTATTGGGCAACTACAATAAAGGGTGTTAGAGATATATTTATTGGTGTTGAGCTCAACACCTTTTTTAGTGTTGAACAACACCATTTTTCTGGTTGTGAGAAATAGCGCAAGATTAAGATCTAAAGCGCGAACAATTGAACGCCCATATCTAGATAGTCCACGGGTTACAATCCTCATTTCACCATGAGCACTACAGCATCCGCGAGGACTAGGTTAACTTCTGAACCGGACGTCGGGGACGAAGACGCTTTAGGCGAAACCATATGCAAGCCGAGGCCATACGAACTACACCAACGAACTACACCAAACTAGGACCGAGGCCATGCACGATGTAGCCCTAAGCCAAAGAGAAAGCATAGATGCTATTATTGACCGGGTTCTACACTAAGCGGGGATCACGGATGCAGCTATACGCCGGCGGGAAATGTGTTATCTTATCTCACCTATGGATGATATCCAGTGGTTGATCTGGTTACGTCGTCTGCTGTATAAGAAACAGATATTATCTAAAGATGATACTAATACAAGTACACATGCCCAGAATCAGCTGACCTGCATGGAGCATATCACACCCTTGTGAAAACGCTGCCGGCTCCAACTGACACAACTGTTCACGAAGTGGACCCCTAGCCAAAAGCATATCATTAGCTTTATGACGTTGACGCGGGTCAACGCCCTTCTTACCGCAGGGCAACGCCCATTGACGCCCGTCTATAAAAGCAGCCCCAATCGAAACGTACCATCGACGTCTAATCGTCAATATGGCTTATGCTTGCTTTGAGTGCAAAAACGTTCGCCAGACACTACGACACCAGAAAGCATTGCATACTGAGACCGGGGAACCAGAATTCGATGAGCCTGCTAAGGTAGATACTGATGAAGACACAGCTGATACTGAGAGACTATCCACTGATTCGGAGAAGTCGTTCTCTGATTTGGAGAACTGGACAGGATAAATTACAACACGCCTATAATGTTCTGATCTGAATTCTTTTACAGTAAATCTTCCGCTCGCCGTAGCTCAAGTTCTGTCGTGTTCGTTCGCATTCAAGTTGAATGTTTCCTTCATTATCACTTTCGGCTATTTCCGTATTGGCGGAACGTGGCCTCTCACATGAAACGCACAAAAAGCTACCCGTGGGGAGCGTATGACGATCACGTATTGTGGCGGATACGAAATAGTGCCTTTGATAATCGAACGATCCGGTCGCATTTTATTGCGAATTGAAGTTAATTTTAACCATAATAACATGATGCAATCAAATTACCGGTATATAAAAGTATTTCTATATTAAGTCGAATAATAGCAATCTAAACCCAGAACTACAAGCTCCGCTAAGTTCCGCCAATACTTCTCGGCCAATAACGCCGCACTCACAGTACCTCGTAGGGATTTTACAGCTCTTATCTGTGAACCGTGAACCGCCGCACGTGAGGCACACCACATGCTAGAGGATGTGTTTCCGCTCACATAGTCCCCATTGTATTTCTCCCTTATCAGGAGATAAGATATATATCCAAACGAAATGGATATTCCCTTGAATCTACTCCCGAAGGATCTCTTCTAATTTGACATGTTTCTCCTGGTTTTGCGTCTAAAGCTGATCTCCATGGTAACGGAAGTCATACAGCTGACATGCGCTGCTTCCGCGTGATGCTGTGCTTTCAACATGGATACCAATATGGATTCCTAGCAGTGCGGACAAGGTACTAATGTCTTCCATTATCCGAGTCGTGTCGAGTGACCCAAGAACACATTTACTCGCACGATGCTTTCATCAGCATGGCTGGATGGGGAACGCGCACTCTCATGTTGTACAGAAATAAACCTCGGATGAGGTGGCATCATTACAACATCCATATACGATCAGACTTCAGAAAAACAGCCATGGCCATCTATGAACAGTATAGATTGTTCGCTTGAAATGAAGCGCGATCCTACGTACCGAGCTATCATGAAAAGCAAGCGGAAGATGATATGGGGTTACTTCCCAAAAGGCTCTCAAAAATGCGGAAACAGCTTTTTCAGGTCATGTTTCGGTTACAGTCTCCTGGACAGCCCGAAGATGTTTAGGGATGGATCTGAGTAATCGGACAATTAAACGCAGCATCGCAAGAAACAAAAGTGAACCCTGTGATGATTTGTATATCCCAGCTACGATTTTATTGTAGCTGTTCATTTGGACATCTTGAATGACATGTCCACACATCTCCTAGCACCTGATTGAGCGGTATAAGATACAAATATTTCAAAGCGTTGAGTAATAGCCCTATCAAGTCATTGCTGGAAAATGATGAAATATGTGACCGTCAGTTTGAAAAAAAAACGGCCCAAACGAGGGAGTATTTATAGACTACAAGTTCGTATTCAGAACAAATATATGTGAGACCCGACGCCGACTATGCGCTTCGTTATCCACCAGGTTTACAAGTCACACAACTACAATCACAATGATTCTGTACAGAGGGCAAGACTGGTGAAGAAACGTCCACCAGCAGGACCGCACCATATACAGGCAACAATTAAACGCAACAGTAAAAGGGTGGTGGAAAACAAACACGGTCAAGAGCGAACATGTGTGGCTTCTCATTAACCGATGTTCCTGGTAAACAAACAAGGGTGTTACGGCATAATTGTATGTAAACACAGCCATAGCTGCTAACCTAGCCTCGGTATGAGGTGATGGAGCTAGGGGATAATACAATGTGAAACACGCAATCCTTGTTGTTGATCTTCTCTTTCTCTCCATGGAGAAGGGGCGTCAACGGGCGTTCACACCCTTCCATATCATGCACGTTTACTCCAAATATCGCGAAGTTTCTCAAGATTTTCTTAAGGGTGAATAGGTGACTTAGGGTAGCTTTCTTCCCTGATTATGTCAAGATAGCCCGTTCTTATTCACGAGTAAAAGGCGAATTCTCATGACAAAAACAGTTTCTCCCCCTGGCGCCACCATACTTCTCTATCTAGTTCTGAGATTATGTGGGATAGTTTTTGTCCAAATATAGACCACAGGCCGATAGATCCCTGCGCATGCACGTCGATGACATCACTGGATACACAAAGAGAAGTTAAACGGAACCATGCTCACCCTATATGGGATAGCTGAGTTGGGATGAACTTTTAAACCATAGGATTGCGCTTCCGGTCGTATATGCGCTTTCTCTGCTACTGATGAAGTCACAGATCTACGCCAGGAGCCCAGAGGACCGTTGCACGAACCGTGCGTAAGCTTAAGTCCGTGCGTAAGTCATACTTAGCGTGAGCGTAGCTACGCCGACCCGTGTCACAAAGCCTTTAAAGTTACGCAAAGCCGTAAGTTATTACGTAACTTTAAGTCTGCCCCAGAATTTGCTTAGCGTGAGCGCAACTTCGCTTGCATGTTGCCTGTAGTAGATTAATCTAATGACGTAGTTGTCAAATTTTATGTATCTTATAAAATGTACAATACTTTTGGAGTCAGAAAATGGTCGTTCTTTTACTTTTTCTCTCCCTAGCATACGATCTCTCAAAGACAATGCGCAGTATTCGCACCTCCTTTCACAAAAGAGCGAATACAAGAGTTACGATCCTTAGCCTCAAACGCAGATTGCTCTGACGTGTAATTATCGATGTTAGCTGGAGGAGCTAACAAGTCTTGGACTTAAGCTCTAAGAAGAGGTATCAAGGTATCAAGGTATCGATGTTAAATATTTACAAAGTCCATTGTCGGCTATGATTATAGCACACTGGTCGAAACCTTGTATCCAATACTAATTAAACATAAATTCCAAGTGATATTCATTGCAGAGGCGAAAATCTGGAACTTACGCATTGCGTAAATGGATATGTAATAACGTCTGCCTTGCGTCAGGTTCGTGAAACGCGTGTAGAGCCGGGCGTAGTGTGAGCGCAACGCAGGTGTAAGCCCTTACGTCGATCGTAACTTACGCAAGTTTCGTGCAACGATCCCCAGTCTTATTCTACCCAACCAGACCTTCACTATAGAACCCACGTTAGGAACCATGATGGGCCATATCTCGCCCAAACACTCCCATGCATATCCGAACATGCTCTTTCTTTACTACTCTAAGAGTGCGCATATGCACGATAACGTCACCGGTTAAATGCATACAACGGCCATTAAATCACGCCAGCTTACGAAAATAAAGATATACAAACTCGGCTGCTGTGTGAACTGATTTTGGCTTATGTATATAAAAATGACTAATATTTTCATAAAATAGAGGCACAATTGCCCAAAGTACCAGTTTGCCAAATTTGCCCGCAAAAAAAAAAAAAAAAATCAATACTGGCTGATATATTGGCAAAACAGTTTTGTCATTATGTATGCAAATGATGTTTTATGATGCAAAACGTGGAATTTTAGAGGAGAAATTTTCCATCAGAAGTGAACCGGAGTATGATGGTAGGAGATATTCAATCTCATGCCATGAAAATGGTTACGCCGAATCTTCCTACAATATTCCTACGAAGTAGGCTACAGATCGCAAATTGTCCGGTAATGAGTGAGTCAGTGAGGCAGTCAGTCAGTCAGTCCATCCGAATCCTTTCGTCGGCAAAATAAGGAAAACCGTTGACATTAGAACCTTGATTTTTGGCATGAACGTGCATTAGGGCATTGTTACCAGCAAGTTCTGAGCTGACCGAATTCTGATGAATTTGATTTATAATTATTTTTTTAATTATTTATTGATGGCTCAGCGAGTGCACTGTCATGCCTATCGGGAACCCTTGGCTGTATGTTTCACTGTGTATATAACACAGTACAAAATCTGGTGGGATATGCCATCCGTAATTGTTTTTATGAAATAGGAAATGCTAATTTTCCATCATTTGTTAGTGCATTTATCTACACTGCTATTACCGACTTGCCAGCCTCAATACACACATTTCAGTATATTGTTATAGATATATGTAAACTGTGGCCTTTAACGTGTATCCTATTTCACATCCAAACATTTCATCACAGACCTCATTAGGCTTCAAATTCAGGTCAAATTGCCCACTGGTGATGAAATATCCTACATCAACCAATTAAGTCAGCCTGGTGCAATAACCCAGCAGAAGAAAGAAAGATGTGGTATCATCCTTCAGATTAGTCTGTGTGAGCAACAATGATAAAAGTTTACTGAAGGTGAAACAAAGCCATGACGGCATGTTTAAAGGGTCTTAATTTATTTTCTTTGGGTAGAATTTAACTAGATAAAGTAACTTTGATCATGATGTGAAAATATGAGCACATACTTTGAGTTTTTGTTGTACCTCTTGAATATTGACTATATATCACACTGGGATATAATTTAAACAAAAGATTACATGTGTAAACAAAACATGTCTAAATTTTTCTTGTCATTTCAAATCTTGATCCATTTTGATTCCTTGATTAGGGGATACAGAATCACTGCCACGGAGTGTGTTGGTGTGTCACAGCAATGCAATTCCGATTCACACAACGAAGCTGAGGTGGTTTAATTTTTATCAATGAAGAAAATCACCGATCAACCATCATAGAATATAATGTGAAACAAGAAAACCGGAATAGTACATTCATCAGATTGCCGATACCCAAAATGTGTTGTCTCATATATCTAGATAACAACGTGATGTAGAGACGCTATTTATTCATCTTTGTACCGGTTATGCTCAGGAGAATGACATAGATGGACTGACATAGGACAGTAATATTCCAGTGGGACCTGCATATGACGTATACATATCTCGCCTAGTAGCATTTGCTAGATCCTGTGTTAATTGTGACGATTTCAATCAACGCCACAAAACATTGTTGCAGAAACTTATAAAACAGGGCTATTCCTCCAAGCGCCTCCACTCAAAGTTTCTCAAATTTGGCGATACATATACGAACGTGGCGTGCCAGATCTATGGCGTTCCGTTTCGTAACTTGTGTCTAATTCCGCTTAACCCGGGACTAGGGGCCGTATGAACCCATGTACTTCAAGATCCTCATGGTGCTCATATGAACAGGCACAATCAAAGCGTGATTGAGATACACCATTCTCTAGATAACGACTTTAGAACGATTATTATGGATTAAGAATACTGATCAGCGATACGGATTTTATATTTTTGGAACATCGTGATGTCTTGTCGGCATCATTGAAAACTGTTGATCGCTTCTCTCTTGCAGGAAACTAGCCCATGTTTATGTATACTATATGATTGTCTTTTTTGAATTTGGTGCTAATACTGTTATATGGATATGGAATAGGTCTTTCGATTATGGACGCGGATATTCTTTAATGGACGACGGTTGAATTATGAATGACAGACTAGACGCTTGTATAGAATCATTATTATCTTGTGCAGAGAAGGTGTTGGTCTTGAGTTGAATTACCGTAAACTACATAGATGCCACCTTTCTACTATAGTACTATATATAAAAATTTGCTGTATTATTGGGAAAATAATTGTTGTTTTGATCCTGGACAAGGGCACTGAAAACCATTAAAGAGATGTAAATGTATTTTCACGGGTAAAGCTTGAAATCTACTGAAGTTTTTATTATTCAATCTGTTTCCTTCGGTTAAAAAATTGTAAAATGAAGTCGGCGATCGTTATTTATTTTTGGAATGAAGGCGCATTAGGAGACTGTTACCAACAAGTTCTGAGCTGACCTATTTTTGATGAAAATTTCTGGTGATTTTTGATGAAAATCACTGGCGAGTCTGACTTGGGCGGTGCCCATCTTAATATAGGCAGGATTTCAACTGGGGGTGGGGATTTCCAAGAATTCAGTTCGCGTTCGAGTCCTAATGCCTACTCTACTTCGTAGGTCCTGTGACGTTAGTCCCACTGCTCATGTAGCTTGGGGTTAGGCATATTCTCTACCAGTAAACGTAAAAAGTAATCCGCTCTGTCCGGTCTGATCACGCCATATTCTAAAAATGCAACTTTTCGGCCACACCCTAAACTGATTCAGAGTCATTATCCGGTGAGACTGATGGTCATGGATTTACTTAAAGTTTTATCTGTCGCGTTTTGTTACTTTCGATATCGAATTTGGATTTCGCGTGATCCCATGATCTTCAGCTCGACTTAAACTTGTACACAGAATCTTATCTACACTGTCAGTGAACTCCGTTCAGGTAGTGAAAATTATTATTGATCAGTCAAGTTACACCCATGGTCGCCATTTTGAATTTACCCATGAACCTCGGTTCGGTGTGACATTCAAATTAGACTGGTTGCCTCACGGATGTAACCAGTTTATATATTCAATAGGTTAAAAATGACCCCAGTGTGATAGGCTATAATTACGTAACGGATTGTCGGCAGCTCTAATATAACTTTCTTTTCTTTTAGAAATAGTGTAGAACGGGAACTCCCCCCGGTATGGCATATGCGCCTATTGCAACTATGAGAATAATCAAGAAAAGTTATATATCCAACTGAGCGCATAATATTTCATCCTAAGTTTTGCATGGAAAGTCCGCACAAAGCTGTTCGTTTGACATTTTCCAATCCATTGACCGGTTGGGTTAATGAAAATTACACATTCTCATTAAAAGAACTGACATTGCTAGAAACTGTCAGAGATATACCAGCCATACATTGTGTGATCATTTACATAAACCCCCATAAATGTATTTACTATTCACGTCCGTTTATGGTTGGTCGTAAGGGACAAAAATCGACATTTGGTTTAGACACATATTCTTAGCCAATCACAGAGCTTTTTTACGTGTTGACATTCATTATTGTGCATCCACATACAATTTAATTCGATATCATATCGAATTATTTGATATCCGTATACATATTTTTTAGATACTGAATCGAATATTTCAATAATACATCAAATTAATTTGTATACGCAATGCAGATGACTTAGATACCGTATGGAATCATTTTGTATCCCTATACATATTATCTAGTATGGTATTCTAATATATTTCGATATAGCATCGTACTGAACCAATGAAATCGTCGGAATTATAGACACCATGTATCACTTCCGCTCCTATAATCACTACAGCCAATAGAATCAACTCGCGCCTTGTGGTTGGAAATGGCTATGTGCAGCATGGCGGGAGAAGCGCCAGGGAGGCGATCGAAATAGCGCGGTGTCACATGTACCTATATATATATACGCGTGCATGGAATCTGTAACGCACGTTGTCATTGGTTGCTTTATTTCTACAGGAAACAGAACATTTTGTGGCGAAAGCGATTACTGTCATTCATATTTCCAGTGGTTGTGATTGAATGAATTTTGTATAACATATATGATTTCGATAGAGGATCGAATTTATCACGATATAGGATCAAAATGAGTACGATATAGGATCAAATTACCTTGTATCTATACATAAAACTGCTATCTGATTGACTGAAATGTGTTATATAGCAATGTGTGTCCTCTGTGGCCAACCACACTTGAAATATTGGGATACCATATCTAAATAATATGTATATGGATACAAACTTACCCAATGCAGTATTTAAATGATTTGAATGTGGATACAAATTATTTTCATGTAGCATCGAAATATTTGATGCAGTATCTAAATAATATGTACATGGATATAAAATAATTCAATATGATATCGAATTAAATTGTATGCAGACAGATAATAATTAATGTCAGCACGTAAAAGCTCTGTGATTGGCTAAGAATGTGTGTCTACACCAAATGTGATTTTTTTTCCCCTGTGGCAGGCTTACCATTATTCTCGGTACGTTTAAAGTAATTGATTCCATCGTTTGAAAATAATTTTGATAAGTTAGAGTAACTTGCTCAAATTATTTGTGAAGAGTATTTGTGTCTTGGCATGACTGTTCAAACTGTTTGGTAGATATTATTTTTAATCTAGTCGTATTTAATCATGAAGCGTAACACCTTTGTCATCGGCCCCCCTCCTCGGGAGCCTCAACGAGCACTTGCTACCGATAGCTAGCGCCATCTAGCGACAAAGTCGCATATGCAAATGAGTTCTGTTCCAAATAAGGAAGTTGACCTGCCGACCTCCGAGCTATCATCCATGTTGATTTCTTCATCGAGTATGGCTTGTTCGGAAAGGAGTGTGTTGGCTCTGTAGCCGAGTTTGGTGGATTTACGAGGAGTGGAAGCTGAGATTTTACCTCATGTGTCTCCAAAGGACTTCATGTTTGATGGATTTGTGAAATTTTAACAAACTATGGCGGAGAAGTCGAGTGGATCGCCTTCGCAGGGGAGATTGTACGGTGCTTCTGTCGCGGCGAGGGCGATGAGCTGCCTCTCTCTCCCCTCTAAAAGGGGTAAGTTTTCTGAAGTTTTTTGACAAGTTGAAGACCTGGAACAAACATCCACAACTACTCATCTGTTTCTGAAACACAAACATAGTTTATTTTTCTCATTTTCTGGCAAGTATCTGCTGTCCAAGGGGTCTTTAGATCGGTTAGTTTCAATGGGGTAGGTGACCGTTCGGTAACGGTTCACACCGACGGTGTCTGCTACCCCATTGTTTGGGTTTGAACCGTGGATTCGTCCGTTGCAGGGCTTCGGCCCTCCTTCCTTCTGTCAACTCTAGACAGCCGGGCACAGTTGTTTTGTGTCAGTGTACTACGTTTGTAACAGAAAATTCCACGGAACCGAAGGAAATCTGAGCTGTCTCAGTGTTTATCAAAGTATCACAGTCTACCTATAAAACGTGGGTCGTGTTGGGGTTGTTTGTTTTTGTAGAAATTTGTTGAGAATGATACCAAATGGTTTGAGCTTCTTAGTTTGGTATCTGTCTGGGCTGAAGCATCGCTGCCAAAATGATGTATTTATCTGTCACATCTGTTGACAATATCAGCCACACTATTTACAATAATTAATAATCCCTTAATGTATACCTGTACAGATATACATATATTGAGAAACTTCCTGGCAAATCACAAAATGTTGTAATTTCAGCTCCATGCCGGGATCACAAGAGATGGCATTTAATATATTTACATAATAGATTGGCCCCTACTTTTGAGAATGCAGCATAATTAATGCTATAAAAATTTCCTATTCACTCGATTTTAATCTAAACCATTGTCCATATATCTATTCCTACCATTCATTGTTACATAATAACATGCCCAGCTACTGGATCAGAAGTGACATTGATCTGTTTAAGTAAGATTATGTAATTTAAAGGTACTTAAACTCCTGACCATTAATCCCTGAAGTAATAGATAGGGATCTGTTCCCCATGTGTATGTATTCCCTCATAGGGTTTGTATAGGATGTGTATTTGGTTTCACTATAATTTATTTCCTGTGTTTTCATGGTGTGTTTTCCTTCCCCAGTGCCAATCTATAGTGTGTCTCTGCAATAGGAATTGACTTTTATCAAACTGCAGCAATTTTGTCATTTTACGAGAGTTCTTGAAACATCTGTTTCCATGCATTAATTAAGCTTACATAACAAATTTGCCTCTGTTAATTTCCAGAATTTCATGATCCTTGAAAATTATAATATTGAGTAGATCACATGATGACATCCTTGCTAAATATTATTGAATGATTTCAGTACTGTAAATGGGTATCTGTAAATGAATTCATACATTTTTTGTATAAATTAATTATTTTGTAGTCTAACATACATGTTTTAGAGTGAACAATTTATTATAGTAATTCAATTTCTGGAAGTTTTTCGGGTAATACATGTACATGTAAACTAAACTGAATGATTAGATCAGTATTAAAAAAATAAATAGGGTACCAGTACACTCGAGTCGAGATCAATTAAATTCTACTCAAGAATTTGAAATTCCGTCTACCTTGAAGCGGTTGCATATATGGCATACATGCCAGCTCAAAAATTCACCCAGGGTGTAAACATACCTCTCTGTGAGTGCGTATCTTGCTCTTCGCTACGCACCTGGGTGACCCAGATTCTGAAATTTGCCGAACTTCTCAAAAGTCAACTAAAACTGTTCATTCATGGCCTATGGCTCGAAAAATGTTTGTCCCACTCTGTATGTATATAAGTTTACGTGTGTAGGTGGGTTTGGTGTGTAGCGTTCATGGCTGAATGTTTTGAACTACATGTATCCTGCTAACTCATCGTGTTTTACCATACTGTAACAGACAGGCTTTTGCAGGCCATCAGTGCATAATGCTGGCAGTTGATTACATGTCTTGTGCAGTTACAGGAAAAAAAATGGCATCTTTTGGGTAGCAATGTAATTTTTTAACACAGTATTTGCTATCAACCAGTCCATACTGTACAAAATCCTGTGCCATATGTACATGTACATGGTATTAATAAATATGAACTATACGTGCAAATATTTATTAAAATTTGTATATACCTGCTGGTGGTATGTTGATGTTTGATGGAGGAAAATGAATCGCAGTAATAAGATATCATTGCTGGGCCACTTGAGATGTTCGCTTTAAATCAATTTGGCGGGTTCAATACAAGCGCGAGCGTATGTACACACTGTCGTCTGTGGTATGTTGGCGGCCTGTTCAGTTAAAGAATGCATTGCGTCTATGTGAATCTTGAAATTGTCTGTATCGAAGTTTGCGTAGAGAGAACAATTTTATGCAGGTCAGGATATATAGAGTCATGTGTAAGATTTTGTCAGAGATCTT
>JAVTVY010032919.1:0-15388 GCA_036873755.1 Hanleya hanleyi
TGTACGTCTCTCCGTCTGTCCGTCCGTCCGTCTGTCCGTCTGTCCGTCACACCTTTCTCGTTACCAAGATATCTTCAGAACGACTTACCCTAGGCACACCAAACTTGCAGTGCACATCCTTATGCTTGTGACCCAGAACCCTATTGAACCCGGACCTGATTGGTTAGAAACTTTGGCGGCCATCTGTAATTTATGCGAAACCATCACAGCTTTCTTGTTACCAAGATATCTTTAGAACGACTTACCCTAGGCACCCCAAACTTGCACTGCACATCCATATGCTCATGACCCAGAACCCTATTGAATCTGGACCTGATTGGTTGGAAACTTTAGCGGCCATATTTAATTTATGCGAAATCATTAATCTTGTGTATCTTAGGTACCATTTCTCTGTTCAGTGTGAAACTTGGTATAGATCATCGATGCATCAAGAAACTTCAAAGGAATGACCAAACCAGTTTCCCTGATTCGGTGAAAACCTTGGCGGCCATCTTTAATTTGTGCAAAATCTTCAATGATATATATCTCTGATACCATTCAAGTGTTCTATACGAAACTTGGTATTCAGCATCGGTGTATCAAGAGATCTGCAATGTATAGCCACATCAGTTCCTCTGAGTGGCGGGAAGAATGGGTGGCCATCTTTAATTTATACAAAATCATTAATGATCTCTATCTCTGATACTGTTCGAGTGCTCGATGTAAAATTTGGTATATATCATCGAAGCATCAATAGACTTACGATAAATGACAGTTCTGGCGTTTCTGATTGAGCGGAACCTTGGCGGCCATCTTTAATTTATGCAAAATCTTCAATGATATATATCTTTGATACCATTTCAGTGTTCTATATGAAACTTGGTATCCAGCATCGATGTATCAAGAGACTTGCAATAAATAGCCACATCGGTTCCTCTGAGTGGCGGGAAGGATGGGCGGCCATCTTTAATTTATGCGAAATCATTAATGATCTATATCTCTGATACGGTTCAAGTGCTCAATGTAAAATTTGGTATACATCATCGATGTATCAATAGACAGTTCTGGTTTTTCTGCTTGGGCAGAAACCTTGGTGGCCATCTTTAATTTATGCAAAATCTTTAATGATGTTTATCTTTGATGCCATTTCAGTGTTCTATATGAAACTTGGTATACAGAATCTATGTATCAAGAGACTTGCAATGAATAACCACATCAGTTTCTCTGAGTGGTGGGAAGGATGGGCGGCCATCTTTAATTTATGCGAAATCATTAGGGAACTCTATCTCAGATAATTTTCAAATGTTCGATGTAAAATTTGGTATACATCATCGATGCATCAACAGACTTATGTAATGAATACCGGTTTCTCTGATTGGACGGAAACATTTGAGGCCATTTCTAATGGCAAAATTTTTCATAATCTGTATATTTGTTACTTGACTGCTTGGTGTTCCTGAAGTCTTGTTTTAAATTGAATACATTATGAATGGCTGGCGCCCAGCGCCGAGGGGTTTTCAGATGCGCAGCTTCGTATTTACGTCTGAATTAACGGCAAATTAGGATATAATATATACAATGTGCACAAACTAACTTATTTAGCGGGAAATTCTTTCAGGACCGCAGTTAAAAACAGACTCAGTTTTTTAAGTAATTTGAAGTTGTCTGTGTTGAATAATTCTCGATATTTTATGTCTGAGTTACCAGTTAAGTAATATTTTGGAATATAATATGTTCTAGATATATCAAAATGTGAACAATGAAACATATAATTATATTCATCGCCGATTTGGTTCAAGTTACATAATTTACATAATCTTTCAGTTTTCTGTATGTTTTCCCATCTACCAACCTCGATAGGTAACCTGTGATTACACAGTCTAAATTTTACAATTGGAATATAAAGCCTTGGTGGTAATACTAGTAAATACTTTTCTAAACAAATGTCAGATTTAAATGCTAAATAAGTTATACCTTTGGATGATGCATGTACTGTAGTTGACCAAACCTGTTGATACCGATCACTCTGTAGTTGCTGTATATGGCGAGTGAACCATCGAATGTTCCCCACGCTCTGATTCAACCAGATGTCACTATACATCCCAATTCATCTAAAGATGTTTTAATAAAGTGCATCCACTTGCTTTTGAAATTTCCTGACACATAGGAGTTATGTAGTAGTCTATACATTAGAAATGATATTTTTGAGGTTTATATGCATCAATTATATCAATGCATGAACTGTAACCAAACTGAATAAGAACACCCGAGGGGTTTTGTGTCCATTGGGTTAGTTTCGGGTACATGAGTACTCATCCCTTCCTTATATGGAAATATGGAAGCTATCAACATTAACAAGATTTTAAACTTTTGAAATAAAATTGGAAAATATAGATATACCCTGACCTGGTTCAAAGAGGTCGCTTTATCCGAAATTGCGGACTGGGCTCAAGAAATTCTGTAATGCCACAGGATGTGCACAGGAGTGACAAACTATTTTCGCGTAAATCTAGCACTCTATCTCAATGCCAGCTAAAATAAGTCAGCTCCGAATACCAGCTGAGGCTGTTGGCTCAAGGGGAAACAGCAGGCACTACCGTATATATTTAACATAGAAGAGAAGCTGGAAATCACAATTTTGCAAACAGAACAAACCCTAATATAACACTCAAATGTTATGAGGAAGTATACTATATTGAAACTGTGAAATCAGGGGATTCCTGAGCAAAATACATGCTTCTTAGCGTCGAGGAACAGTCGGTTTCACTACCTGGAGCAAGCAAACTGTCATGGCGACCAGCCCCATCTGGAATTCCAACTTGCCTCATAGAAAGAATTTCATATTTTAATGCAATAGTAGTATATGTGTAAAAGACTCAATCGAAATTTGTTCCAGTGCTGCATCGGTGGTTGTCTATGGGCCGGACGCAAACTTTGAAAAAATATCGGACAACAATCAAAATCCGAGACTATATATTCTTCTAAGATAATTCAGGAACGTTCAATGAGAAGGCATCAACAGTCCAATTTCTGTAAAATACTTGATAAGTCAGTGAAGGTATTATTCACCAATAATGGCTAAATGTATAACAGTAGATAGCAAAACGAATGTTCAACATCAGTAGATAGTGTGGATCAAGTTAAAATAATAGGTCAGCTATAACATTACAATTTAGAAATGAACAGCGTAAACTAGAGGTGAAAATATCAATTAAGTCCCATAATAGGTCAGAAAACTAATCGGCTGTGTTCTTCATTGTTATCTGTTATGCATGTACATACAACTAAACATACTGTTTCTCCGTTTTGATTACTTATTACGTAGAATAGATTCGCATTTGGATGTATGAACAACTGATGATTTTCCTGTCGCGATGTATATGTGAACCATATCTTCGCAGATTATTTGAATTGACATATTTCAGTAGATACATGTTCGTTTGATATATGTCGTCCTCATACACACCGTAACATTTCGGGATTCCGAAACCGCGCCAAAAGAACCATATAGCACGATGCTAGCCTCAATGAATCAGCTTATAATAGCGATTTATTGTATGAATGGTGACTATTTTGTTTTCCCAATTTCGATGTTTTCCTGCAACACTGTTCTCCAAGACTTTCATGTCTTGAAAATCCTGAAAGGTCCATTTATTTCGATAGGTCACTGAGGCAGCTTTCCTTCAATATAAAGTTTGTTACAGTAGGCGTAGATTTGACGATGTTATGTTTGCTATGGCTTACACTCTCGCAAGCTCAACTTGACAAATCTTTCTTTCCATATATGCCAGTATATATTTGCACAAAATTTCTCGCCCATGCCGAAGTTGTATAACATGGTAAGACACTGCTATAATTAAAACCTTGCAAAACAGCCAATCTCCAAAGATATGACGGATAAATCTCAAAATTTAGAAACTACTTCAATTAATAAGTCCCAAGACCGTTGTTTTTGTAATTATATTCTCCAATTTACATTGTTTGTTCAAAGAGGTATCATATTCACATTCAGCGAGGTTTGAGGAACATTTTGATATATGATATTGGCCACCAGATGTATTGCCTATTTAGTAATCAGATCACCTGTGATTCTATGAAAAAGGCATAAGTGCATGTGTCACCCCCTTAATTCCAAGAACTACAGACATGACAAGCCACAACGTACGCTCCAGAAAACCACAGTATAATGTGCCGAAACAGAAGTGTCTTTTCCGTCCTCCTTCCTTCGCGATATAACGGCTGATAAAACAGTTCATGTTTAAGTATATGTGATGTCACTCGGAAGTAACTCATTTGTGTGTGACGTTCATAGAGCCGATTTTGTGTCTATACAAAACATCCAAAATGGAATTTTTCCTTGAAATATACTTGAAACATTGTCTGTCCAGGAGAAGTATTATAATGAATTTATGGCTGGCCTGTTCTGGTATTATTGAAGTATTTGGAGGAATAATGCTTTTGTAACAAATTTAGGACACCAATTTATACTTGCACATATAATATGTTATGAATTTCGTTCACTTAAAAAAAAGGTATTGATTTGAGTTATTACAAAGGAAAAGTTTTCGCATAAATGCCTCAAAACTACCGAAACAGACAGGGAGCATGTCTGATATAGTATATTTACATGAATGATGGAAATATGTATTTGTGTATTACCCAGTTGTGTTTAAACATATTTTATTTATAATTTCTTTTATTTGTCTTCATCATATAACAAACAGTACATTGGTTAAGATCATTGAGTATAAAAGTGGTATTGTAGGCTTAAGTATAAAAGTGGTATTGTAGGCTTAAGTATAAAAGTGTTATTGTAGGCTTAAGTATAAAAGTGATGATGTAATCTAAGTAACAGAAGTAATAAACAATCTGTAACTGATACAAAACTCGAGAATAAAAATATTTAAATTCAACTTTGTTCAACTTTGTTTAATTATAATGGGAAATCAATCGTATAAAACATATACATGTTATATAGGAAATGTACAGCTTTGTTCTCTTGGTCCGAAAATATTTTGACCAGCTACTTACGTTGAACATTTTGTCAATTGGTGGACTAAAATCAAAACAGCAATATTATTCTTTTATTTCAGTCTGCATGGCTGAATGCATTAGTAATAGTTTCCCATTTTTTCTCGAAATGCTCGGATTTCAGATTATATTTATGAATCGTTTTTTCCAAATTTAGAATTTATTTGATTACATTTTTTTTATATCGTCATAGAATCCTTGCAATAACAAATATAAATGTATTGTTTTGTCAATAATAATACGTGACTAAATACCAGGTTGTTTGTTTTTGGATCATTAAGGGAAAAGTTACATATTAAATCTGTTGTGATATTAATTTTAATGAATAGGTTATTCTTTACTAATCATCAATGTATTATTTTGTTCTGCGTGTTTCATAGCCTTGTTTCTAATGTACAAGACATCGCTATTAAATATGCGTTATGCAAGTTCACTGTTTTCATACTTAGTTAGTCTTCCAATTTTGTGTTTGCTGTAGAGGCTGCTAGGCTGTCTGCAGTGCTCAAGTTGTAATTGTCCTGCATCACTTGCTATAGACTTTCTTATGAACTTAGCACATTTTGGAAAGGGTGGGGCGAGCACGTCCGTTGAAGCTGGTTTGTTTCCAAGATAATCTTTCCAGATCATATAGGTATAAGTATAAGTAATCTTTCATAATCTAAATATGTCCCAATTATATTTTACTTTCAGTTCTTTAAACCTAAAAAAAGTACCGTTTTCGTGGATGAGATATTTAGTGAGGTTTTTGATTGAACCATTTTCTAAAAAATGTATTTGTCAGACAAATAGTGGTTGAGATAAGATATCTTATACCGTAGTGGTTGAGATAAGATATCTTGGTCTTTGACTTTAATTTTCTTACAGTATTTCGACCATGCAGTCACCACCTCTGAATTGGATTTTTTTATCTTCTCTTCATATTTATCAAATCCCTCACCTTCAGATAAAGTAAATAAGTTTGGTTGAAGTATTCCAACAAGAGATTTGCCTCTTACAACTCCTTACTAAAGTCCGTCTGACCTATGCCCTACTGACCTATGTTATGAATGGATCCACCTAACATCATTATGATTCCAATCTCATTGTAATTTTTAACCACCATTCGTTAATTATCTTTGTCACATTTTCCATTCCATAAGAAATTAAAGAACGTCGTATTTACCCTTTTTATTGTTTCCTCTCCTGGTACGGGTAAATTCATGAGCGAATGTGATATTTGGGAAAGAACTAATGTTCTGATCACTGTTACCTTACCCTAAATCGTTAAAGTCCTTCTCCTCCACATATTCAAAATTGTTTCCTTTCTCCCTAGTTTATCACTAATAGACAAACCGCTCCAGATAAGGTACGATTGAATTTGAAAAATTACATATTAAATATAATATGAATGTCTCGATTAGCGTGAACTGTATACCATTTTGTCTGTTTGAAATATTAGGAGTCTGAGTGACATAGTTTTTTAACAATGACTGTTTAAAGTGGTAGATTTGTATAAAATTGGCAGTTTTGGGTTTGAAAAGCCGAATTTACGTCTTTGTAAGCAAATGAAGGTAAACTATAATCACAAATATATTTACATTTAATAAAGCACTTTTGAATTGGTAGCTCTGCAGCAAACCACGTTTCGTTCATCGTTTATCTTCATATAAAAATATAAAACTTTATGAAATATTGTTTTCCTCAGAAAGTCCTCATTCTCAAATAAGATAATTCAAGCAGCCTTATACGAGTGAGAGTTCGATATGGCCGAATGGATAGAAACGAGACGAGCGGATTTGTTTTGATTGAAGATCTGCTTGTACGAATCCCAAAATATTATTTTTTAAATAATTTATAGCGTATATTTAAACATTTGTATAAAATACAAGGGTATAGTCTGTCGTTCAATATTCAGCAGGCGCCCATTAAAGAATTTCCGCGTCCATAATCCAAAGACCCAATTTATATACTCGCTGATCAGTATTCTTAATCCATATGATATACGTTGTAAAGTCGTTACCTAGAGTATGATGTATCTCAGTCACGCTTTGATTGTGTCTGTTCGTATGAACACTATGAGAATCTTGAAATACATAGATTCATACGGCCCTTAGCCCCGGGTTAAGTGGAATTAGACACAAGTAACGAAACGTACCGCCATAGATCTTGCACGCTACGCTCGTAGTTTGCTATCAGTATGCGATATGTATCGCCAAATTCGAGAAACTTCGAGTGTAGGCGCTTGATGATATAAACCTGTTTTACAAGTTCCTGCAATAATGTTTTGTGACGTTGATTAAAATCGTCAGATTTAACACAGGATCTAGCAAATGCTACTAGACGAGATATGTATACGCCATTTTCAGGTCCCTCTGTTATATTACTGTCCAGATAGGGATAGTTTAGGATAGATGGATATTACAAGCGTCTAGTCCGTCATTCATAATCCAGCCGTCGTCCATTAGAGAATATCCGCGTCCATAATCCAAAGACCTATTCCATTTTCCACATAACAGTATTAGCACCAAATTCAAAAAGACAATCATAGTATACACAAACATAGGCTTGTTTATATCCTCCCTTAACTGGATTTGAAGGAAACCACTGATAGCCTCGATGGAACATCATATCTGGGCCTATATTTTTACAAGAATGATTAGGGACTTCCGTAAACAGAGTCTATTTACTCTTAATCCGGGGCTAAGAGCCGTTGAATGTCATTTATTTTACATCTCCATCAAAACCTGAACGAGACACATACTCTGCAAAAGGACTGGCATTCATTCTAATAAAGAATAATGGTCAGTGATTAGGATTTTATGTATAAAACATTATCATGTCTTGCTGACATCATTGAAAACTGTTAACCGATTCTCTCTTGTAGGAAACCATCTTGCGTTTTTATTATTTTTATTTCATACGTATTTGAAATTTTTGCTGTTATGCGAAATAGGTCTTTCGATTATTGACGCCGAGATTCCTTTATGGATGACGGTTGGATATTGAATGTCGGATCTGACGCTTGCTATTTAGACGTTGACTCAAAGACAAAAGAGAAGATTAAAATTTTGACATAGTTAACAACTCATTTTTGTATAGCAATATTCCAGAAGGACCTGCATGCAGCGTATACATATATAGCATTTGCTAGATAATGTTCAGAGTGTGGCGATTCTCATCAACGCCACAGAATATTAGTGCATAAACTTGTCAAATAGGTCCATATCATCAAAAGCCTCCATTCAAACTTCCTCAAATTCTAGGATAAATATCTTACACTAACGGTAAAATAGTATCGTATAGCATACAGGATCTCTGGTGCTACGTTTGGTAACCTGTGTCTAATTCCGCTTGGGCTAAGGGCCGTTTGAATATCATGTGTTTTATAGCTCCCTGGTGTTTAATTAATGAAGAATAATGGTCAGTGATTAGGATTTTATGTATAGAACATCATCATGTCTTGCTGACATCATTGAAAATTCTTGATTGCTTTTTTTCCATAAACATTTGGAATTTGTGCTGTCATATGAATTAGATCTTGCGATTATTGGCGCGGAAATTCTTGTATGGACGACGGCTGAATATTGAATGTCGGATCTGACGCTGGTTATTTACACACGAAAAACGATATACAAAACTGGCTGGTGGTACTTACATGTAATACCGTATGCCCAGCTAAAATTTAAAAAAAATATCCAACCGCCATGATCTACTCTTGCTAGAAAGTAGGATGTGTTTGGTATACACCGCAACGTGAGGTAGCAAATACATATTGTCCAGTTGGAAGTTTTATCCGTTGTCATTGATATTTATCACCTGGATGACTCAAACTATTCACTCCTACATAGTAGTTGTTATTATCTTGTGTCTGCTAATGTTGACGCATACATAAGGGGTTTGAATTAAAAACGCGGCAATTCTTCACGGATACTGACTGGCTGATGAATGTTGGATCTGTATTCGGATGCTCACTGCAAAATGCGTAGCATAGCTCATGCGACATTTCCAAATACACGAATCACTGTTGTGACCGTTATCACAAAGAATGTATCTTGTGGTAATAATTATTGCTCCTCGCCATGTGAAAAATTGCAATGAATGTCCGGTTATATGCACTGCATCTCGGTTCATCCTTGCCCTGAAAATGTGCAAAATAGAGGAGATTTCTGGTATATTGACCATGTAGCTCGTTCCATATTAAATATACCAAGGATAAAAATACTATATCTTATCAATTGGAAGAGGAGGTTATATTGGAATGTTGTACTCATTCCATGATATTTAGTAAATACAATTCAATTTCAGCATTGGTTTCAGCAAGACGGCATATAATGTGCAGTGATAAATTGTTTCTATATTCGGTATAAAAAACATATTGGTTGCAATTGTTTTAATCTGTGAAGGAGTATCCTTTTTGCTATTTTCCATGATCTACTGTCGTCGCTAAACTAATTGGTTGGTGAACGACGCAAAAGTATTGTATGACTGTTGAGCTTGGTTTGGAAAGACGAACAACCGATTTATTTTTCTACAGTACTGCAAGTAACACAAAACATTCACAATATTACAGTTCGTAGTTGAGCGTGGGCTTTCAACGATAGCCGTTGAAATTAGACACATCGTTGAATGTTCATTTCAAGGCAGCATTTGTGCAGCATTGCTCCGTTCCGAGTCCTCAATGAAATGTATTTCAACGGATAAAAGAATGTTATCAAAGGCAACAATTAACAGCACTAAGCTTCGAGAAAGTTTGCTTTTGTGCGATCTGATTGCGACTTGACACAACAATCATACCGTCAAATACTCAGTCTTTAAAAGACAGCTGGGGTAAATTGACGTCGCACTACATGCCTACGCTGATTAGCAGCTTGTATCACTGAGGTCCCTTCTCTCCTTGTTCCCCCCCGCTGATTCACATCGCCAATTTCGCGCCTCTTGGCCGTAAGGGGGCGCTTTATCTGGTTACCCAATCGCCGTGCCGTAATAGCTCGGAGATAACCAGATTCCTCATACTAACCAAGATTGGCTAACTACTTCACGTGATCGAAATTACGTCATGCCTTCATGATAGTGAGATCACGACTCTCACGTAATGTGGAAGCCATGCCAATATTTTGACAGCGACACGCCCTCTTACCACATCTCTCAAAGGAACTCCCCCGTCTTTATTACAGTCCACATTCAATTCAAAATGTGAAACAATTGAACGGTGTTTCTTTCTGTTTTATAAATAGTTGAATTTATTATCCGCATAAGGTATTTCATTTAATTGTACAGATATTCCAAGACGCGACAATAAGGACGTGAGAACAATTGTAAAGCCAATTATCTCTTATTTTTATACTTTACTGGGATTTGAAATAAGGATATGAACAGCCCGAAAACGAATATATGAGACGCTGAAAGCTGTAGCTTGAAGGCGAAATGGGTGGCAGCTATTAACAGGGAGATGTCCATAACTGCCAAGCCAGATACCGAAATGAACATTCATATTAATTAAACATCTGCGCGCCGGTCGGTACACAGCTAAAACGGAGCGATTAGATCAAATGATTGACAGCTGTAATATATTAAATCTAGCCATTTATTTGAACATTAGAGTTGATTGTATCGAAAGAAAATAATCGACTTATACCATGTATTGAATTCCTGAAGAAAAATATAAAGCAGATACGCTACGGAAATGGAAAAAGGTAATGGCTGCGGCTATTAAAAAATACAATTTGGAATGCGCACATATACAATATACGGATAAGCTAACCATAATTAAATCCACATTAATCGAAAAGAAAAACAACGCGACCATTGGAAATTGTACAAAATACATCAGAAAAGCACCAGAATTTATTGAAATAAGATAAGGAAAAGCGTTCAAAATCTGCCAAAATACGGATGCGTAACCTAGCTAAAAGGCGCACTATTAAAATAGCTGGATTAATGTCAACTTTCTCAAATTTTACTTTGTTTCGACAGAGTCAAATGACTAAACGAGTTTAAAAAATTAGAAGCAAGGCTAAGGAAAATTTAATTTTGTCTGTAAATTTTGGAAGAAGGCCAAAACGAATGACAGAACTGTTCCGTGAAAGACGAATATTGGAAAAATCAAAAATCCAGCTAAAAATTACAAACAAGACGGACATCAGCACAAAAAAAACATGAGATGTTCAGCTGTTTCAATTTGGGAACAACAACTACATTTAGTATTTTGGGTAATCTTGCGCATATATAATAAATAATGTGTAGGTGAAATATCATGACTCAGTTTCCAGGCCAAATCACGGGAGCTCGGGTAGATTCCAGGATTAAGTATGTTTTTCAAAACAGTCGGGAAATCAACAAGAGGAAATAGACCAAAAACACGGGGAAATTGAATGACATCTTTGACAAGAGAGAGATAAAACAGTTTTACAGAAGAGGGTTGTAACTAATCAAAATTTGGGCATAATTTCGAGAAGTGACGAAAGGTACTTAAAAGGTTTTCATAAAATGGGGGAATATACGCAGAATGAAGAATTAAATTTGACGCGAATTCTGGCCTAATCCTACGCATCGAAAAACCAATCCAATATTTCACAAAATGAACCCATTTGGCTTCATGATCGTTCAAAAATTGCCACAAATGAAATAGACGCAAAGCCTGAAATCTAGAGAGAAGATGATCTATAGCTAAGCCTCCTTGATGAAATGTATTGTACATAGACCATGGGCTCATAGTCGAAACACTCCCCCCCCCCCCTCGGGGATTTTTGCACACTATTATTTTAAGATAGCTTGGTATGTGTATTTGTGGAATCTGCCTGTTTGCCAGTACAATTTTGGTGGAATAAAGGTACAGGCTGTCCGAAGTATACACAGCTTTGAGCCTTTTTGCTGATTCCCAGAATGGGGGGTAGGGTGCAATGCAGCCTTATATTTTCTTCACATTTGGGTGTAGCACGCTGAATTTTACCATACAGTATGCCGAATGAGTACTTTATCAGCAAAGGAAATTGAAAGTTTTCTGCCCTGAAGAATAATGACGTCACAGTGAGGTCCTGTCATCAAATCGTGGTTTTGAGTGATTTTTTGCTTATTTTGTACATATGTTAAAACTATTTCAATTTATTGATAAAACTGTCCAGATTATAATTTTTGCGGACTATTATTTTAAGATAGCCTGGTATGTGTATTTGTGGAATCTGCCCGTTTGCCAGTAAAATGTTGGTGGAATAAAGGTACAGGCTGTGCGAAGTATACACAGCTTGAGCCTTTTTGCTGATTCCCAAAATGGGGGGGGGGTAGGGTGCAATGCAGCCTTATATGTTTTCACATTCGGGTCTAGCACGTTGAATTTTACCATATAGTATGCCGAAAGAGTACTTTATCAGCAAAGGAAATTGAAAGTTTTCTGCCCTGAAGAATAATGACGTCACAGTGACGTCATCAAATCGTGGTTTTGAGTGATTTTTTTGCTTATTTTGTACATATGTTAAAACTATTTCAATTTATTGATAAAACTGTCCAGATTATCTCCAATAATCATTAACTAGTTCGAATAAATTATCTCACATTTGGCAATTGCATATAATCTGGGGTTAAACAGTGACTAAATATGTCCAAACCACGTAATACGTTAGATGACTGATTGTGGCACAAGGGTACTCGCGGATCACAATCTGTCGGCAAACCCTTTTATCAACACAATCACATGGCTTCTAGGGCCAGGATGATTCAACTATACATTAAAATGCGCTACACTGCACAATTAACTCACAGAATGCAATAAAACTTATATATGAGCACCGGTATTTCTCGTGAAAGCAAACAAATGTCCGATACCGACTTTCACTGCTTCGAAGTCAGTCTTTCTGCTGAAAATTACTCTGTATCATCAATGTGTGAAGAGATGTTCATATACACACCCATTTTCTCGGGGTGTTCTGTCCCTACACCTGCCTAAGTATAGGAGTTATTATAACATCACTATATGTACTAACATGTACCTCAGAGCAGTTGTTTCGGATAATTTCGAAAATATATCTTATGTATATCCCAGGCATATCTCTCATCAGGGGCCAAGCCTAATCATGAATATAGATAACTACTAACGATATATACTCTCCTATTCTTGTAGATATAGTGATGCCGGTATTACCCACGGGGTGAAATCTCATATTATTTCAGATTTACACTCCTCTTCTTCTTCACTCGTCCGTGCTGCACACATTGTGTAATCGTTTATTAATTTCAATTAACACATGTCTTTTTCTTCTCTTCGTTCTTGCTGACGGTTCTTGTCACGTGCCAGTGTATTTTAACAATATACTTGATGGACTGGCACGATCCCGGCATGGTCGTCAGGCGAATCGGATTATGCGTCGAAAACATCTACCTCCACAATCGGGCCTGATAGCATATTCTTACTACTTCTCAATTCAGGTGACGGAACATGGATCTCACTTGAAGAGAGATTTAATACGGTGCATGTTCATTTCAGGATGTCAACCGCTGTCTGCATTCCATCTCTCAATGGTAATAGTCTGTGGGAACATCTAACACTGTCGAAAGCCATCAGAATCAACTGATGGCTTGCGACAGTGTTAGATGTTCCCATTTGAATAATCGGCATATGCCATCCCTACCAGGGAACTCAGTTCCTAATTTCAAGAAGCTCCATGATCCGACACCTGAATTGATAAACAGTAAGAATATGCTATTAGGCCCGATTGTGAAGGTAGACGTTTTCGAAGCATAATCCGATTCGCCTAAATATTCCGACGGCTTGCGACAGTGTTAGATGTTCCCACAGACTATTACCATTGAGAGACGGAATGCAGACAGCGGCTGACATCCTGAAATGAACATGCACCGTATTAAATCTCTCTTTAAGTGAGATCCATGTTCCGACACCTGAATTGAGAAATAGTAAGAATATGCTATCAGGCCCGATTGTGGAGGTAGATGTTTTCGACGCATAATCCGATTCGCCTGACGACCATGCCGGGATCGTGCCGCTCCATTAAGTATATTGCTAAAATACATGTACAATGGCACTTGACAAAAACCGTCAGCAAGAAAGAGAAAAACAACACATGTGTGAATGGAAATTAATAAACAATTACACAACGTGTGCAGCATGGACAAGAGTAACGAAGAAGAAGAAGAGTGTAAATCTAAAATAATATAAGATTTCACCCCGTGGGTAATATCGGCATCACTATATCTGCAAGAATATGAGAGTATATATGGTGAATAATTTTTTTTATATTCATGATTAGGCTTGGCCCCTGATGAGAGATATGCCGGGGATATACGTAAGATATATTCCCGAAATTATCCGAAACAACTGCTCTGATGTGCATATGAACATCTCTTCATACAATTCGTCTGTTTTCTTCTTGTCAGCCATGTGAAAGATCTTTAAAAAAAACAGTAGAATCCTCTTACCACCCCCCCATCTTTGGTATATACAATCTGATATCCACTCATGTACCCACTCCGAAGCGCACAACAGCAGCACAAATCTTCAAGGAATACCAGAGACAGTAGTTTGACAACATCGTACAATATTTTCTTATTGACAGACGTAAAACAGTCGGATAAATAGACAGTGAATGCATTGTATATTCAGATGGGTCTGGAATGAGGGTGGTGTTACAGTAATGCATGCCGAGGCCACACCCACCAACGATTTTTCGGCAAACAACCAGATTATGTTAGAACATAAGCCAGGCTATCAGAAAAACATAACCTTGAAAAATCCCCGAGGGGGGGGGATGGGGGTCTACGGTGGCCCATGGACTAATAGTGGAGTGGCCATAAACTCTGCAAACGTTACAGTAAGGGGTTGTACATTTGGAGGCAATGTGCCCCTCCACACCACACTTCAGGCATCGTGGCGGCATTCCCTGCACCGCCAGAAGAACTTGCGTGCCAAGAACTTGGAATAACTGAGGCAACGAGTGCATCACATGAGGTGGTGCCCGAAGCGCAACTCTCCTAATACCCGTTCTCACACGAGGGGCATCGCGCACTCCATTTTCCCACGTAACACTTACCACTTCGCCATAGCGCACAAAAGCGTCTCTAAGAACATCATCCTTCAAGAAGATGGGCAAGCGGTGCACACGGATAATTGATACATTCTGGTCAAAAGGTAAAACAAATAGTATTTGATTGGATTTAGGACACACGAGGCGGCCAACAGCCACCAACTTCTTCATCAGACGAACGGATTCCAGAGTTACAATCCACAGATTGTTTTCTCCACTTGGAGAAATAGCAGATATCCCCCACTTTTACAACGGAAAGCAATGGTCCAAGAATACCCTCTCTGTTCCCGCCTTTATTCACTTTGACCAAAACACTGCGTCTACAGACATCCTCGTCAATATAATCCTCAGGATCCAGCGTGATGCAA
>JAVTVY010032920.1:0-14546 GCA_036873755.1 Hanleya hanleyi
ATTATGCATTAGGAATACTGATCAGCGATACGGATTTGATATTTTTGGAACAGATCATGATGTCTTGCCGGCATCATTGAAAACTGTTGACCGCTTCTCTCTTGCAGGAAACAAGCCTATGTGTATATACTATGATTGTCTTTTTGAATTTGGTGCTAATACTGTTATATGGAATATGGAATAGGTCTTTGGATTATGGACGTGGATATTCTCTAATGGACGACGGCTGAATTATGGATGACGGACTAGACGCTTGTAATCGCTGCATTGTCTGAGACATGTGGTTTGGTAACACGAAGGCAGGATGCGAAGTGCGAAGGCAGGATGTGAAGTGCGAAGGCAGGATGCGAAGTGCGAAGGCAGGATGCGAAGCGCAAAGTCCAAACATGAAGGCAGTATGCGAAGCGCGAAGGCAGGATGCGAAGTGCGAAGTCCAAACACGAAGGCAGCATGCGAAATGTGAAGGCAGGATGCGAAACGCGAAGTCCAAACACGAAGGCAGGATGCGAAGTGCGAAGGCAGGATGCGAATTGCGAAGGCAGGATGCGAAGTGCGAAGGCAGGATGCGAAGCGCAAAGTCCAAACATGAAGGCAGTATGCGAAGCGCGAAGGCAGGATGTGAAGTGCGAAGTCCAAACACGAAGGCAGGATGCAAAGTACGAAGGCAGGATGCGAAGTGCGAAGTCCAAACACAAAGGCAGGATGCGAAGTGCGAAGGCAGGATGCGAAGCGCGAAGCGCGAAGTCCAAACACGAAGGCAGGATGCGAAGCGCGAAGTCGAAACAAATGCCACTGCTCATGACCCGATGAAAGCGAGGCCAGGCCGCCATTTGCATTATTTTATTTACCAATGCCGAGACCAGAGTATAGTCGCCTTTCTCGTCGGGATGAAGAATAAAGTTTGTATGTGTTTAGATACACGAGCACATGTCCAGTCTTTCTTTATTACCGTAACCATTTCGTCACTCGATACAGTCAATATCGCTGATTTTCTTGATTCAAAGTATAGTTCATTTATGCTCGATTTTATTACAGAAGACAACGTCATCCGTCAGTATTTTAACGTCGGATATACGAATGTGGAGGTTTGCCAAATTCTTCATCTGCATCACGTGAAAATGTGAGTTACGGTACATGCATAGAGTAAAGAATTATTGTTATTAAACAATCAGCTTTTCCCACATTTCAAGATAGAAACAGAAGATCAACAATTAGCATATTAGCCTCTAGCTCACCGGTGAGAGGGCAGTTTCTTTCATTTGTTTATGATAAAGAGTTTAATTTTATCATGGATAACATCATCGGCTTTACATATATGTAAATGTCTTATAAATTAGCCATCCACTTGACATAGTGGTTCTGTAATTTATTAGAACATATGATGAGCAGTAGTTCAGGAAGTCCAGGTAATACTTACAATCAAGGAAAATAGTAGTATATAAAGCGCTTCTGTGGTCCGATTTAGGGGCGATCACTCTGTTTGAATAATTCCTGGTTATGTCCCCTGATTCGAACATTTCTGCCTCTAAATCGGACCCCAGATGCCCTTTTACTACTTATTAAAGTGACATCACTATGAAGTCACATCCGGTCACGTGTCATCCGGGTCAAAGGTTAAAGGACACTTCCGGTCACGTGACGGCTGAGCAAGAGTTATTTGGCCCTTCATAAGACCCCAGTGACTTCCAATGTGAATCTCCCGGAATGCACGTCATCAAACATGGTCCCTGACAATATCTCCAGCTATATGCCCAGCACAAATGGCAAGTGGGGCACCCTCAGTTTCTTCGCATAGCCATACAGCGAGAGAAGGGAAATCCCCCTGGATTCGAACCCGTACTGTGCGCTTCAGAAGGGGGAAATTTATCTACTACGTCATGAGTCAGCCCATACTAGGCAAGGTTGAAAATATCCTAATATACCTACCAGAGGGCAGATCTGTATACGGCTATGGTGTAGGCCCATTCCAGCGCAGTGAACAATGTTTGACCTAATGGGAAACCCACTCATGGATATTTGCGGCATGGAGTACGTGTGACCGCTTGTTTTCTTCATCTCAAGCTGTGGAACACGATGGGAGGGGTCTCGAGGCCATGCACTGATTTTTTTTGAAGTGCTGATGGCGCACTGGGCAAGTAGCGCTGTGATAGACGTTTTGGGTCTAGGTGGACTCATAGTGGTCCGATTGGGTCCTGTGAGATGTCATCGTGAAGCATTCGTAGGGGAGCGTCCAACTGGATGGGTCTGGGGTTGAACTGACGTCATTCTGCGCATGCCCAGTGGAAAAAGGGCATAGGAGTGGACATTTTGAGGTCGAGATGGACCCACAGTGGTCCGATTGGCTCGCGGGAGGTCTTATTTTGAAGTTCTCTTGGGGTAGCGTCAGACTGGACTGGTGTCTAGTCCAGTTTCACCATTCTGCGCATGCGCAGTCTGGCCGTAGTAAATAGAGTGGTCATTCTTGCGGGGCGTGGGTGTCTGTTGAGTGATTGAGGGACCATTCGTGGACCGAATGCATCGTGTGAGGTGTAATCTTGTAGCCCTCGTGGTGTAGACCACGACTTGAGGGATGTCCACGTCATCTGTGACATTATTGGTGACGTCAATAATAAGAGTAGCAGCGACAGTGGGCGTTTTGGGAGTGTGAAGGAGGGTGTTTGGGGTAGAGATGAACCATCGTTGTCCGAATGCGTCAAAGATAAGCTTTCGTGGTGTAGACCAGGACTTCCCCGTCATCTGTGACGTCATAGGTGACTTCATCAGTAGGAGTAGTAGCCAAAACGGACACTTCGAGGGACCATTCTTGATCCGAATGGACCGTGTGGGTTAGCCTATTGTAGCTCGTGTGGAGTAGAGTCAGACTGGGGTGATTTTTTCTATTGAAAGTTACGTCAATTTGCGCATGCGCAGTTGGTTTGTAGTATGGAAAGATGGCTTTTGAATGGATGTTTTTGGGTAGAGATGGACCCTTCGTAGTCCAAATGGGTCGCTTGGGTTCTTATTTTGACTGGTGTGTAGTTCGTTTTCATCAATATGCGCATGCGCAATCTGACAGTAGTATAGAAAGCGGGCATTTGAGGAGGGAGTTTGGTGGAAAATTTAGTGTACGACGTCGAACTTCATAATCTCCACATGAACAGCTGCAATAACAGCTGCAATAAAAGAGATACTAAGGCTACGTTCGAGAATCCTCCATATTCTCGGGTCTAAATATTAGGTGCTGAGGGATGCGTTCCTATAGAGTCATATGGTTGCTTTTTAGTCACCAGACATCGTCAATTTTTCTCACCACTTGCATCTCGCTCCAATTTGGGGTCGAGGTGAGCCATCCATGGTCCAAATATACCATGTGGGGTGGGGTGCTCTTGTGGTATAGAATACGACTTGAGGGATGTCCACGTCAGCCGTGACGTCATTTATCACGTCATCAGTAGTAGAGGAAGCGTCGCTCGAGCGTCGCGTCGCCCATGGGGGTGACTCGTGGACCTTGCAGATGTATCACTCACACACCAGCATAACTGCGGTGAGACGGGCGTTGGGCAAACACCGCACTGACGTTGAGCACACATCAATCGCTGACTCACACTCAATCACTCAATGACCGACTCACCTTCACACACACACGCACCCACGCTGACATTCCATCAGGAGCTTCAATATGACCCCATCTAACTCATGCTTATAATAGCACATCCAAAAATGTACTTTTCTCCTACTGCTGACGTCACAATGACGTCACTTTCAAGGGGGGGGGGGTTTAACTCCACTCATGTCCAACCCAACAACACCAGTACGCCTGAGTTCATAAGTTCTGGATACAATGTCCACGAGCCAACCCCTATGGGTTAGGGTATAGAGGTGTAGGCATGTCTCAAAGGTGCAATCGAGCAACGCTTTCTCCACTACTGATGACGTCACAAATGACGCGGACACCCTCAAGTCGTTTTCTACACCACAAGAGCTCCTTTCTCACATGGTATATTTGGACCATGGATGGCCAAATCGTCCCCAAACTCCCACCTCAAATGCCGCTTTCAATATCACTATGCATGCTCAGAATGATAAAACCGGACGATCAGTCCAATCCGCCGATACCCAAGAGAGCTTTAAAATAAGCTCACACACGACCCATTCGGACTATGAATGGTCCATCTCTACCCCAAAACGTCCATTCAAATGCCATCTTTCTATACTATACCCCAATTGCGCATGCGCAGACTGACGTGACTTAAAAAATAAACACCTTATTCTGACTCTACCCCACGAGAGCTACAATAGGATACCCCACACGGTCCATTTGGACAAAGGATGGTCCCTTACCCACTCAAACACGCCTCCACGTACCCCCAAAATGCCCGTTTTCGCTACCACTCCTACTGATGACGTCATCAATGACGTTGCAGATGACATGAACATCCCTCAATTCATGATCTGCACCACGAGAGCTCCACACCCTACACACTATATTTGGATGAGATATACCCCTCTATCGCTCAAACAGACCCCTCCGCACCACCAAAATGTCCGGTTTCCATACTACTACCAGACTGCGCATGCGCAGAATGGTGAAAATGGACTACACACCCATCCAACCGACGCTACCACAAGGGAGCTTCAAAATAAGACCTCATAAGGCACAATCGGACCAATATGGTCTATCTCTATACCCCAAACATCCATTCAAATACCTTTTTTCTACTACGCATGCGCAGATGGACGGCATTTCTACCCCACACCCATCCTAATTGTGAGGACACTATTGTCCTATATGTTATGGTTTAAAACAGTAACATTGTTAGAAACCTATGATGTGAAGCCCGAGTCTTCCTATCACACTTTGATAGCTATCTTTCCAGTAGTTAAAGAATAGGTACCTTTGCAAAATTCAGCTGAATTCAAATTTGAAAATTACTTGGTGAGATTGCCCGGAAAATTCAGACTTGCTATTTGTAAATTCTGAACATCTAACCACTGCTTACCAAATGAACGAGGTCGTTATGATAACACTTTTTTAGATTCACGTGTCTGTAAATTTTGCAACACAGAGAAGATTGGTGACGAATTTCACTTCATGTTGGAATGTCTTGGTCTATGTAATTTTCGTCTTAAGTATAGTGTGTGAATGGAATTTAACGTCGCTTTCAACAATATTTCAGCTGTATCACGACGAACCAACTAAGCACCACCCAGTCCAGTTGTGTTCCTGCTACTTCAAAGAAGAAATATTTGAAGCAGCATGGAACCATCCACCCTCCATCCACCCTATAAAACACCGAAGACAGCGCACAAGACAGACAGGACGCTTACATGGTCCAATAAAGACAAGTGATATTACATTGCTAGACATCACATTATCGAGTTCCTGTTGCTTCTCAGCAAAATGCATTGAAGGAACAGGAACCTGAACCCACCCAACCACCCGCGTCTTAAGTATATGCCCAAGTCTTGAGTATATACCCAAGTATTATTTAACATACATGTATATCACCAATGGCAAGTTGAAATTTTCCAGTAGTGTTAATGCTGGGAGATTTTGTTACCGACAACTGATTGATTTAGTCAATTTATTATCGAGGTTGGAGATTTCAAAATTTGATCCTTTATTTTTTTCCTGTTTAGTTTTAATTTTGCGTCCAACGACGTCATTTGTCGTCTTCCATATTATGTGATCAAATTCTGATTCTGTGATACAATTATACACACCGGTATTTAATATGTAGTTTCTGTGATACAGTATGATATGTAATACTATTATGCTTGCTTTCTGTGAAACACTTATTGTATGTTTTCCAATCTTATGTAAAATTTCCGGCCATATTATTATTGTATAGCAGATGTCGTGATTGATACGAAGAATTTGGCAAATCTCCACATTCGTATATCCGACGTTAAAATACTGACGGATAACGTTGTCTTCTGTAATAAAATCGAGCATAAATGAACTATACTTTGAATCAAGAAAATCAGCGATTTTCACTGTATCGAGTCAAATCGTTCCGGTAATAAAGAAAGACTGGTCATGTGCTCATGTATCTAAACACATACAAACTTTATTCTTCATGTAAACCATCCCGACGAGAAATGCGACTATATTCTGGTATCGGCATTGGTAAATAAAATAATGCAAATGGCGGCCTGGCCTCGCTTTCATCGGGTCATGCGCAGTGGCATTTGTTTTGACTTCGCGCTTCGCATCCTGCCTTCGTGTTCGCGCTTCGCATCCTGCCTTCGCACTTCGCATCCCGCCTTCGTGTTTGGACTTCGCACTTCGCATCCTGCCTTCGCGCTTCGCATCCTGCCTTCGTGTTTGGACTTCGCACTTCGCATCCTGCCTTCGCACTTCGCATCCTGCCTTCGCACTTCGCATCCTGCCTTCGTGTTTGGACTTCGCACTTCGCATACTGCCTTCGCACTTCGCATCCTGCCTTCGTGTTTGAACTTCGCACTTCGCATCCTGCCTTCGCGCTTCGCATCCCGCCTTCGTGTTTGGACTTCGCGCTTCGCATCCTGCCTTCGCCCTTCGCATCCTGGCTTCGCACTTCGCATCCTGTCTTCGCACTTCGCATCCTGCTTTCGTGTTACCAACCCACATGCCTGAGACAATGCAGCGATGTCCCTTATCGGCCACCATAGGTTGTAGCAGTTGAGTTAAAGAACTTGGAAGTCTAGACTTGATTAGGGAATCGACGAGATGCAATTACGTTAACATTGCCGCCAATGTAAATCTTTTAGTGGTTTAAGCGCTGAAAGTTGCTCGACTCCGTCACATTTAGAGTGTGGCAAATAACATAATAATAACAAAATAATATAAAAGAAACAAATGTGAGAACAGAACCATAAATCTACATACATTGTGTTCAGATTTATTTCCGGGAAAACGCGTAAAACGCATCTCCGGGGCCTGGGAATCTGGGACCCCGCGGCCTGCGCTTCCGAGGGTTAGGCGGCCCCTGGACCCTCGCCTATCAGGCTATGAGGATCGCTAATTTTAGCTTTATGTAAATCAATCGATATCATATTGGTTCTACTGTCCCATGATGTAAAGGTCATCGGTTATTTTATGTGTTAAATATAACAAGAAAGTCGAATGGATTCAGGCATTAAGTATGATTTTTTTTCAATATCGATGCCTGTTTATAAATGCGAAAGAAACGTGAAAATAGAACCATAAATCTGCAAACATCATGTTCTAATTTATTTCCGGGAAAACGCTTAGAACGCATCTCCGGATATCTGGGACTTCAGAGCTTCCGGGGCCTAGGCGGTCCCTGGACCCTGGCCCGTTGGGCTGTGAGAATTTCCTTGTTTTATCTCAACCCCCCCCCCCCCCCCCCCCCCCCCCCCCCCCCCCCCCCCAGCGCATGCTCCATTTCGCAGGCTCATTTACCACCCCTGCCTCCAATAGCGGAAGTTGACCTTTACTACGTTGCTAAGACGTATAGGGGAAACCCCACGAATGCACTAAATATCGCTAAAATAGAACCATAAATCTGCATACATTATGATCAGTTTTATTTTCGGGAAAACGCTCAGAACGCATCTCCGGCGTTCTAGGACCTCGGAGTCTCCGGGACTTAGGCGGCCCCTGGACCCTCGCCTGTTGGGCTGTGATAGTCGAACCCCCCTGCTATGAATTTTTGCTGGATCCACCCTTGTCATTGTGTATGTACATTGCTATTTTAGCATGTTCTGATGGAGGGTAGTAGTATAGTCACGGCATATTGACTCTCATTCTCTTCACTGCGCATGCGCGAAATGCGGAGAAATGAGGTGTGCGCAGGAGTGTTCTGCGCAGGTATGACGTCACTTCCGGTTTGGATGAATCGGGCGTGACCTTGGGGGCATGTATTCCTCTGCGGTGATGCGGTTTTGGGGAGAAGCTTCCGCGGACAGAAAGTAGTCCCATGTCAACCAAGTGACTTCCATGCCTAAAAACAGTATGGGAATACACGTTTTGGGACCGGGGTGGGTCCCTAGTGGACCGAGTGAGGTATCAAAGTGAAGCGCTCCTCGAGGGCGATCCAGTCATGGGTGGGTGCATGTAAAAGTTTCTCCCCCAAAAAAAAGCGGAACACGGACTTTACCCCTACAATAGGGGAAAACTCCTATCAACCCTATCCCAAAGGGCGAATATCGGTCCCTGGATTATCGGGGCCTGGGTGCATGGGTGGGTGTATATAAATTTTCTCCTGAAAAAAAAACGGAACACGGACTCGTACAATTATATGTATTATACAATATACGGGAAAATGCCTGTATGGGTATATCCCCATACTGGCTATGGGATGGGATAGGTCCAACCTGGGAAAAAAAATTGTGGATGTTACTATGGGTTGTTTGGTGTTTGGTCTCGCCGAGAAAAACACGCCGGGAGGGATCCCGGAGCGAAGCGGTGAAATTTTTCGAAAAGTACCGGGTAGGTCTGTATACATATAGGCCCATATAGCCCCATACTGGCTATGGGGATATAGGTCCAACCTGGGAATTGTTTTGTGGGTTTTACTATAGATTATTTGGTCTTGTTTTTCTCGTCTCGCCAAGAAAAACACGATGGGAGGGGTCCGGAGCGAAACGGTGAAATTTTTCGAAAAGCACCGGGTAGGTCTGTACATAGTCCCATACTGGCTATGGGGGTATAGGTCCAACCTGGGGATTTTTTTGTGGGTGTTACTATGGGTTATTGGGTCTCGTTTTTCTCGTCTCGCCAAGAAAAACACGATGGGAGGGGGCCCGGAGCGAAACGGTGAAATGTTTTGAAAAGTACCGGTAGGTCTGTATATAGCCACATACTGGCTATGGGGGTAAAGGTCCAACCTGGGGAAATTTTTTTGTGGACTTTACTATAGGTTGTTTGGTCTTGTTTTTCACCTCTCGCCAATAAAAACACGATGGGAGGGGTCTCGAAGTGAAAGGGTGAAATTTTTTGAAAAGTACCGGGTAGATGTGTATATAGGCCCATATAGGCCTACTGGCTATATGGGAGGATAGGTCCATAGTGGGTGGACGTTTTGGGGTCTAGGTGAGCCCCTAGTGATCCGATGGTGTCGTATGAGGTCTTATTTTGAAGCTCTCGTAGAGGAGCACCCGACTGGACTAATGTATCGTCCGTTTTCAATATTTTGCGCATGCGCAGTCTGGCAGTAGTATAGAAAGCAGGCATTTTAGGGGTATGTGGGGGTGTGTTTGGGGTAGAGATGGACCACTATGGGGCCAAATGGGTCGTGGGAGGTGTCACAGTGAAGCTTGTGTGAGGTAGAGTCAGAATGGTGTTTTTTTTATTGCAAGTCGCGTCAATCTGCGCATGCCCAATTGGGTGTAGTAAGTAAAGTGAGCATTTTGGGGCCGTGAAGGAAGGTATTTGGGGTAGAGAGGGACCATCCGCGGTCCGAATGCGTCGTGTGAGGTGTCATCTTGTAGCCCTCGGAGTGTAGACCCCGATATGAGGGATGTTCACGTCATCTGTGACGTCATTGGTGATGTCATCAGTAGGAGTAGTAGCGAAAGTGGGTATTTTGGGGTAGTGAAGAAAGGTATTTGGAGTAGAGATGGACCATTCTTGGTCCGAATGCGTCGTGGGAGGTGTCATATTGTAGTTCTCGTGGTGCAGACCACGATTTGAGGGATGTTCACGTCATCTGCAACGTCATTGGTGACGTCATCAGTAGGAGTAGTAGCGAAAATGGGTATTTTGGGGAAGTGAAGGTAGGTATTTGGGGTAGAGATGGACCACTATTGGTCTGAATGCGTCGTGGGAGGTGCCATTTTGTAGCCCTCGGGGTGTACATCCCCATTTGATGGCTGTCCACAGCATCTGTGACGTCATTGGTGACGTCATCAGTACGAGCAGTAGCGAAAGTGGGCATTTTATGGAAGTGAAGAAAGGTATTTGGTGTACAGAGGGACCGTTCTTGGTCCGAATGCGTCGTGTGGGGTGCCATCTTGTAGTTCCCGTGTTGGAGATCACGATTTGAGGGATGTTTACGTCATCTATGACGTCATTGGTTGGTAGCGAACATAGACCTTCCTGGCATTTTGGGACTAGACTTTCTCGAACAATACGACATGTCAATTAAAGTCTCTAGAAATGTATTGCAAATGGGTAAGCATAGTATATCGCTTTGTCGGCAAGGAAATCCCCGATGTGCTAAGATTCGACTAGCAGAGAGAATTGTTTTGTCTCCCAGAGCTGAATCATTTGTGTTGGGTAGGATTCAGGGGGCAACACTTTTCACTGGCGAGGCGATGGTTGAACCCTTGAAGACACTTGAGAGAAGGGGTATTTTGCTGTCTCGCACGAAGATCAATCCAAAGCACGTGGTGTTGTCTGTAATCAACGTTTCGGATGATGTAGTAGAAATCGGCAAGAATATGTTGGTGGGTGGCCTCCATGAAGTACAGACTGTCAAGAGCCCTGCTGATGTAACGAAGAATTCTGTAGAAAAGCGACCCTTGCCTTCGCACCCGGTAAGACTGGTGGATGACGCCTCAAAAGCACTCTCTGTTAAGCAGTGAGATCGATTAGGTGAACTTTTGTTGGAATTGGAAGATATGTTCATGGCAACAGGCGGGTCACTGGGACGAACCCGACTGGTAGAGCACGAAATTCGTACGAGAGATAACAGGCCGGTTAAGTTACCCCCACGGCGGCTTCCATTGGCACAAAAGGAAACTGTCGAAGCCGAGCTGGAGAAAATGTTGCGCGATGACGTTATTGAACCCAGTAACAGCCCATGGTCGTCGCCCATTTTACTTGTTAAAAAGAAGGACAGAAGTACACGATTTTGCGTAGATTCCGCGTATTGACGAATCGCTGAACTCACTATCGAGTGCACGTTGGTTCAGCACTTTAGATTTAGTGTCAGGCTACTGGCCGTGTGCTATGAGCGAGGGTGACAAGACCAAAACGGCTTTTTCCGCCCACAGAGGTCTATATCAGTTTAAAGTGATGTCTTTCGGCCGTTGTAACGCCCCGAGTACTTTCGAAAGGCTGATGGAATTAGTTCTACGAGGATTGCAGTGGGAACGGTGCTTATGTTATCTTGATGACGTCATCGTTTTTGGCACTACGGTCGATGGAAAATTTGCGGGAAGTTTTTCTGAGAACGAGGAAAGCGGGACTCGGCCATCGAAGTGCTCCCTGTTCCAAAATGAAGTCGTGTTTCTGGGTCTTGTCGTGTCAAAAGAGGGAATAGCTTGTGATCCGGCAAAGATTGAGGCAGTACGGGGATGGGAAATTTCCGAAAGCGTGTGAAGTGCGTAGTTTCCTCGGTATTGCAGGATATTACCGTCGGTTTATCCCAGATTTCTCCACTGTGGCAAATCCGATGGTACAACTAACGAAGACTGTAAGTTTTGTATGATCGATAGACTGTCAGGTAGCATTTAGTCGATTGAAGGAATTGCTTGTTTGGACGCCTATTTTGTCATACCCGACTGCTGATGGACATTTTATCTTGGATACGGATGCCAGTCTGTCTGGAATTGGGGCTGTGTTGTCACAGGTTCAAAACGGGGAAGAGCGGGTTATCGCCTATGATAGCAAAACGTTGTCCAAACAGCAAAGGCGGTATTGTGCTACGTTTCGTGAGTTGTTAGCGGTTGTGGTATTTGTGAAGCATTTCAAACATAACTTGTTGGACAGACACTTTACGGTGTGCACGGATCATGCTTCTCTAACGTGGTTGAAGAATTTTAAGGAACCTGAAGGAATGGTGGCTCACTGGATTGCCATTCTCGACACGTTTGACGTTTCAATCGTGCATCTACAGGGTAGATTGCTGACGGCTTGTCCAGGCGCACACATCGCAAGTGCAAGTACCCGGACTGTGAAGACTGTAACCACACCAACATTGAAGTGTGCCAGAAGAAATTGAACGGAAGTACTACCGTTGGGTCCACTTCTCCCCATGAGGATGGAAGAGTAGAGGGTGGTATGTTGCAAGATGAAGAAAGACCTGGTGTGGGAAAACCTGTTGCAAACATATGAAACAATCCTGGTTTCAGTTGGTATGGTGGCTGGACTGAGGAGGAAATGCCATAGTGGCAGATGGACGATAAGACGATCGGGCGTGTTTTGAAGCTGAAAAAGCTATCCACCGGAAGCCAGACGAAAATTACGACTCGGATGGACAGGGCCATATAAAGTAGTAAAAAGGTTGACAAGTGTAACGTACTTAGTTCAACAAACGCCGCCATCCGCACAGAGGGTGGTACATGTTGATCATTTGAAGCCTTATGAAGGAGACCCTTCTGTGCCTCTGGTGTGGCAAACTTCAAGCGAGTCTGAACCCGAGCCTGGAACTACTTCTAACTTTGCCGTAAGTTCTGCCGATGTTGATGGAAATGACACTGATCCCGTAGAGGTGGAAGCGAGTAGAAACCTCGAGCGTCGTGCGCAGGAGAACGATGTATGGGACTCTCCTGATGCAGGAAACTCTGATAGGCAGTTTCGGGGATTTACTAGGACCGGAAGGGTGGTGCGCTGGGCGGCGCGATATTCGCCGTAATATGCACTATTATATGTCAATAGTCAAGTACAGGAAGTGTATTCATTATTATGTTGATTAATAAGTATCGTTGTTCCCGATAGTTTTTGATGACCTTTCCCTCTGTTGGCCATGGAATGGGTACCCACCAATGGAGGGGCAGTTTCGTCGAACTTCTGTTTCTTGTACTGTGATTGTGTATATGACAACATTTGTATGGGTACTTATTTTTTAGTGTTTTTGTATTTTGGTAGATGGAGCTGGAACTTAGTGTTTCCGAGAAAGAGCGCCAAGGAATAGATAATGACATTCGTCCTGTGTGGGATGACAAAGAGATGGCGTGCCAGGTTCCCAGGTGCAGTGACCATGTGTACATGTCGTTGAACACCCTGTTTAAACATTGGAAGACGTACCACCGGGAATTCGGTAGACGGTTTGACTGCACAAACCGTCGGTATAGCAGTGGCCAAAAATGGGAAGTGACTCGCCACTTGAGGCAAAAGCACAGACTGGAAGCAAAAGTGGCTGCCAGTGTTGTATCAGCAATGCAGGGAACTGTGGTGAAAAAATGGCAAATACATCGGCCGGGGGGTGTACTCTGCCCACAGAGAAAGGTGGAAGTCCACGTGGAGGCCAGAGAGGAGGCGAAGCGGGAGCGCCAACGTAAAGCTCCCGTATTTGATGCAGTGCCCGGCCTTTCCGCTCACTACAATTGCCGGGACGAGGAAGTTCGCTTCTACAAGACGGCCGATGGGCATACGAAGTGCCACAAAGTGCTAAAAAAGCGTGGATGCCGAAATACGCGAGAAAGTGACAGGTTGATGTTTGACTTTGTTTGGACATAATTTGCACGACAATTAACGTTTCGTTTCTCTGAACATTATATTATTCTTATCCGGTTTAAGTGCAACGGAGGGGGAGTGTAAGTGCTGGGCCCTTAAACTGTGTATCGGTCATACATTTAGTGAGCAAATTCATAGTAGAGCATGTTCGTTTTGAGTGAAGGTGCCAATGACATTGAATCGTCTATAAAATTAGAACTATAAGCAGAATCGCTGCACTATTATTGACCCTGCCGTGTGCACTTGTTAGTATGTGCGTCATGAGAACGTTTAATTGCATTGGACTGTGCAGATTATGTGTACCCCAGGACTGAGGTTAAATGCTGCACTGATATAAGACATTAACGATTGTCGATCTTTGCCAACTTGGGGAGGACATTACGGAAGGTACCATGTTTATCTGTATTCCATCTTCTCTTTGTTAATTGCTTTTTCGAGTAGGAAAATAGCACCGGTACGATGTTTACCGCCTTATTCACTGCTCGGCCGGTATAAGGTACTATGTTTACCTGACTGGTGTTGGGGACTACTTTTTTCTATTATAATTATTTCTATTGATTTGTCTCCCCTCGTTGGTCAACTTTGTATTGAAATGTTCAGACGTCTTTTTGTAAATATATGTAACAGTATTTTCGTTATTTTGGGATAACACTATCTTAGAATAGCACAAATTCTAGTGCTGAAAATTTGGTCGAGTCCCATGCGGGATTCGAACCAGCGACCCCAGAGTCAGGCACCTAATCGCCAGCACTGTATGTCGGCGATCTAAACCACTCGGCCAACGGGCCTCCCATTAGGAGGTAGCAGACCGGTAGTCTTGAAAGCAAACATACAGTGCTGGCGATTAGGTGCCTGACTCTGGGGCCGCTGGTTCGAATCCCGCATGGGACTCGACCAAATTTTCAGCACTAGAATTTGCGCTATTCTAAGATAGTGTTATCCCAAAATAACGAAAATACTGTTATACGATCACTTTCTAAATGATAAAAAAAATATAAATATATGTACATTGCACTAACTTCAGCCTTGTCTGCGTTCTTCCGTAGTGGCACTTTGGGACACAGAAATCTTAACTTTACGAACTTTGATTCGCGCTCCAATACATAACCGGGCTACGCTTGCGCTTCAGTGGTTATCCTCGGTGTTATCCTTGCTGATAGACGAGTTTGACGTCCAGTGGAATGATTCTATTTAGTTCAGGTTGAGAAAGAACGGGCAA
>JAVTVY010032921.1:0-14756 GCA_036873755.1 Hanleya hanleyi
AACAGATTATGATGACCACATCAACAGTTCAATTTAGCCATCCAAGTACTAATATCAAGGTTCATTGTTATATTATTCTTTGATTTATCATCACCTGCTCTCAAGAAAGTGGGTTGGGAAAGAGGTATTTTTTCATTTTTTACTTTATTAAGGCATTAGGCATGAAACATATGCTGTCTGTGAAGATAAATGATTGTGGCATTGTAATTAAACACACAATTCATTCATGTCGCCAAATTCATTGGACGGATGACAAATGTGTGAAAGCAGTTGTGCCTGGTTTTCGTGCTGCGTGGAATATACGTAGTGGTTATTCATATATCAGATTTCTGATAACTTGGTAGTTAAGTACTCACCTTGTCACCCCTCCAAAGCCTCTCTCCACGATAAATGCTGTAACCTTATCCTTTGTCTCCCCCGTTTTCTCATCTTTATAAGGAGTCTGAAATTACAATCCACAAATACAAGTGAGATCAGCGACTGCAATGGAGAAGGACTGTAATCATTAGAACGCATTACTTGCTCGCTAGTTGTTATCTCAAGTTTGATTGCTATGACAACACACCATAATATTTACCTACTCTTTGTCCATGTAGTTATGTCTTTATTCATGTTATTTGATAAAACAGAATCAGAAATAATTTTGAGGAAAAAACCCTCTCCTCATCCAATTTATAATGACTGTATGACTGCCCTAAATACAATGCTTAATTTCATTGATAATATGTGATAGCCCCAGACTATCATGACTATGCTGTACATGGTGAATATGTGAGTACAAACCTGGGCAAAGACAGTGAAAACATCTGCCAGTCCACCATTACTGATCCATATCTTACTGCCATTGAGAATATAGTGTTTGCCGTCACCTGATAATACAGCTCGTGTACGGATCGACTGAAATCAGTAATGTGCATCATGTAGAATATTGTATTGTCAACAGGTCATCATGATGGGGGCTTGGAGTGTATCTACTCTTTCTGTTACACCCCATCCATATAGGCCAGATATAGCTTTAAGGATAGCTGTCCCCTTAGAGGGTCAAAATTGGTCATTTTTCTTTTATTTCTTCATTCAAATATTCACTATTTCCCCTAACATTTGGTGAAAAAATGAAATCAAAATTATAAATAGAAGTGCTTCAATATTAGGATTAAAAATTTAGTTTCCGAGGCACTGGAACAATTAAACAGATTGCCTTAGCTTGGGCTTGGCTACTACTATTTTTGCCTGTTAAATTTCCCTTTCCAAACTCATTTCCGCAGTATTATGGTAAGCTAATTATCTATTAGTCCTACTTATTTACATTAATCTACCCCCTTCTGATCAAAACCATGCAAACATCCGTATCTTTGTTTCTAATTATAACAGTGACACTTCACTCAGACACCTGCCGTGAAGTGATCTACAATGGTGTGAACAATTCTCAGCTGAACAAGTTTTAGCAAGTTTTTAAACTTTAAATTGGACTTTATACCGCCTTGATGAAAAAAAAACTTACTGTAATAGTTATCCAGAATAAACAAGAAATCGAGTAGGTCCCATTAGACAGATTAAAAATGTATTTGACAATAGAATTCAAGCAAAAAATTTGGATTAATTCATCAGATGTATAGCTGGACACATTTTGCCCAATTTCTAGCCTTTCATTTTTGTACAAAAGCCGAGATTTAAACGTTTATTTCTCGAAAAGTATCCATGCTACGCTTTTGAAATTTGGCATGCTTGTTACTTATATGGTGATCTAGTAAACATTATCTCACTTTTTGTAAGTTCAGATTAGTTTTTTAATTATTCAACTTTTAAGACAAACGACCGTAAAATAGTACATATTTTTCAATTTATTTGAGTAAAATAGCTGTAAAAACAAAACCAGGCAAAAAATTTTAAATAATGAGATCAAGTTTACTAGTTCTAATTGCCTTCTATCAATGTATACCATGAAAGTTGAAACAGGACCAACAGTTTTCATGAAATTTCAATTGAAAAATGGACGCTATTGTTTTCATTTTAATTTTTTTAAATTGGAATATTTTCTAGACAGTAGCAGTGTCGGTTATACAAATCATATGGTTGGAATCCCTACGATGTACGCTTTCATATAATATATAGTTTATTATGGTTATCTTGTAGATTTATTGATACAGACGACAAATTGTCACGGGGGTGCAAAAACTTAAGGCACTGTTTACTTATCCAAAGGTCTCTCAATTAGAAATTTACTGCTCAATGGGGAGCATACCAGTATCTCCTGAACATTTAATCAATTTATCATTTCTCCCACAGTAGGGAGACCTACAGCTATTGTTACACAAATCAGAGTGCTGTTTTAGCTCTGGACTTATTTGTGCGGTAATTGATACATATAAGTCAAAAAGTTGACTAAATCAAACAATGAACTCCTTTTTGTGGTTCATTCCTTGAAGGAAGTGTTTTATAGTTGAACTGTTCGAAGAAAAAAATGTCATCAACAGACCTGCGAGTGGCTCACAGTGAAAATATAGGAGGAAATTTGCCAAAATATAGGAGAAATATAGGAATTTCTTAAATAAAATATAGGAAAATACAGGAAATAAAGGAGTCTTAAGACAGGTCACTTCAATATTGTCTGTTCCAAACTTGGTAATTTTCTGGTGTTCAATGAAATTATTTCCACTGAATGCAGTCATAGCGATGCCCATTGAGGAGACCCATTCTGCTGCTTGGTTCAACAAAGAGATATTGAAATGTTCAAGGCCAAAAATAAATTCTGAAATGCATTTCCTCATGCCAATTTGACTAAATCAAACAATAATGAACTTCTTTTTGTGGTTCATTCCTTGAAGGAATTATTTTATACTTAAAATGTTCACAGAAAAAAATGTCATCAGATCAACTCACGCTGGCATCAGAACCACTTGCTGGCTCAGTCAGGCAGAAGGCCGCCATCTCCTCCCCTGCCGCTAACTTGGGCAGATACTGTTCTTTTTGTTCTTGTGTTCCAAACAGCAGTATACCCTTGAAACCAATTGACTACAAAACAATATAATCTGTTTGAATAAATTATGAAATACATTTTTGTAATGTGAGAAGTTACGAGGAAATCATTCGGACATCTGGAGCTCTGTCTAGTAAACTGCCAGGGTTTGAAAGGGCAGCCTGTCTGAATGGGCAGCCTGTCTGAATGGACTGCCTGTATGAATGGGCAGCCTGTTTGAAAGGGTAGCCTGTCTGAAATGTCAGCCTGTCTGAAAGGGCAGCCTGTCTGAAAGGGCATGTTGCTTTCACTACCCCAAGTTTCCACAACTTTGTGTAGAAGCTCAAGAGTATAACTGAAATGGTCATCCAACGATTATGTTTAGGCATATATTACTGATGTTGGCAATCTAATATCATTCCAGAGTGATGTTGACCTAGACATAGTTACAAGGCAGTATTGTTACAAAGATGGAGACACTAGATCAGTTTGTTCCTTCGATATCCTCGTAAACAAACGTAAAACAATACATTTTAAAGCGAAAAGATTTAGAACACAGGCTTCATGGTTTTTCAGTGGCCTTTAGAGGCGAGTTAGTTCAGACGGATTCTTTGCTCGTTGTGATATTTAGGACTTTATAAAACCTTCACATACCATAAACTGTATGGATTATTCTGAAGTCTTATTGAAATGCAAGTAATTTTTACGAAGCAGGACTGATGATACTTGCACATATATTCTTCATCCATTCTTTCATCATACAAGAGCTCACTCACCTGATGAGCTCCCAGGGTAATACCCACACCCAGGTCATGTGCTCCCACGATCTCCACCATACGAGCATATTGTGTGTTTGTCAGGCCAACACCACCTGGTGGATGGAAAGAATAAATGAGGAAGTTGGACATTCCATGAAATTTAACTCCCTTGTACAAACTACTAAGTATTGCACAATAATTATGTCTCTATGTCATGTGACCACTTTGAATGTCTATCAACTGCTGAAGACTCTGCCTGATATTATGTCATGATATATGACACAATAACATGTCATGATATATGACATAATAACATTCCAAACATCATAACCTTCGAAGATCAGTGCTGTACTGTAACATGGAGTACTAATGTGACGTCACTAGCATCACAGCATTTGGTTTGACATTTCACCAGGCACTGTCCATAGTTTTCTTTTGTTTTTGTTTTTTCGAGCATTTGGCAAAAATCGGACATCCGGGGTCATCACATAGAGATGTGATTGTTATAATTATTTAGTCTTCCTACCAATCTGATGGCTTCACCATCTAGTGGTCTCCAATGTATATTTTCTTAATGACTGAATTAGTGGCAACAATTTGGTGCAAGTCTCATGAAATGTAATTGACAAAGGATCTGCTGTAAGTTGTATTGTCAGTCTTTTGTAGAGAATATTACCTTTTCAATGGGAGGTCTTACACTGAAGCTTTGCCGAATTAGCTCTTTGATATGCCATACTTTACTGAGAGGTCTGAAGAATTACCTAGTTTTTCAGGGACCTGGAGACCGAAGGCTCCCATAGCTTTAAGTCCTTCCATCGTTGTATCCTCCACCTTTTCCAGGCTATCATTCTCGAGGGCATTGTTCTGCTCCTGAAACCACAGAAACCAAGATTCATACCTAGAGTTCTTTTGTTTTAAACTGGACAATGGGTAAATCAGTTTTAAGCACATTTTGATTAGAATTTCATGGAAAGGCTAGTGAAGCCCAGTCCTGGGAACATGTCAGAACATATGAACATTGACCCTTGGTTTTATCTGTATATCTACTCCCAAGTAATGTTATGTTACATTAATATAAATTGATAGTATCTATCTACAATCTCCATGAAGTTTCTTCGGAAATCTGTCATTTTTTCGATATCTGTATTTGAGGGAATCTGTGTTGAACTAGACTTTGACAAAAATAGGATTTATGTACAGCATGTATAACATGAGTAGTGTGACTAACGTCACAGGACCTACGAAGTAGGGTTTCATGATATGATTCAAGTGTGTACCTTGACCTAAGACTGGTCATAGGAGGCATTGAGACATATTTTTGCCAATTTTGAGGTTTCTTTCAGAAATTGGGTCAGAATGTAGGTCATATTGACCTTGACCCAATTAGGTCAGGTCACACTGACAATGACCTAATTAAGTGCATTTCCATGGTCTTAGGAGGGATTAGGACATATTTTTGCCAATTTTGAGGTTTATAGGTCATCTTATTTCAAGGTTTCTAGGTCACCTAATTAGGTCAGAAAGTACGTCACATTGACCTTGACCCAATTAGGTCAGCTCACACTGACATTGACCTAATTAAGCACATTTCCATGGTCTTAGGAGGAATTAGGACATGTATTTGCCAATTTCGAGGTTTCTAGGTCACTTAATTAGCTCACCTAATTAGGTCATAAATTGGGTCAGAAAGTAGGTCTCATTGACCTTGACCCAATTAGGTCGTCACATGGACATTGACCTAATTAAGTGCATTTCCATGGTCTTAGGAGGCATTAGGACATGTTTTCGCCAATTTCGAGGTTTATAGGTCACCTAAGTAGATCAAATTTTCATCAAAAGTAGGTCAGCTCAGAACTTGCTGGTAACAGTCCCCTAATGCATGTTCATGCCAAAACTTTAATTCTAATGTCAACGGTTCTCCTTATTTTGCCGGAGAAAGGATTCGGATGGATTGACTCACAAATTACCGGACAATTTGCAAACGAGAGCCTACTTCGTAGGAATAAGTATGTTATAGTGTTGCTTGTAAATTGTGTCTGTGTCACTACGTTTGCATGACCATTTCACATCTATGGTAAACTCTATAATAATTCAAACAAAAAAAGTGCATTTTCTCATCCAAACATAGTGACGGCCGGCTATCAAATTTATTAGAACATAAAGTTGACAAAATGATTAAACACAGAACCATATCTATGTAGTAGTTACAATCAAGGGATGATCAAATTTATTAGGGTGAATGATCAAAATTTGAGGTAAAAATCTGGGGGGGATTTAAGGGTTCATAACCGACACAGATGTATTTGTTGTGTAATAATTTACCGTTGGGACGTCTTTCATTCCGAGTCAAAACCTCGAGATTGCGCAGCAGAGTGAAAACCCCTGGATTGCGCAGCAATCGAGGGGTTTTGACGAGGGATGAAAGACGTCCCAGCGGTAAATTATTACACAACAAATACCGATACGAAGGTTTTGAATCCAATTCTAACCAGGAGATATATTTGAATGTAGAAATAATCAACAAATGCGCAAAACTGATTCTCTCTGGTACATTTTACCTCCGCCGCGTGCAGCAACAGTTGAACCCTTTACCCGGACTTGCCATAAAAATATATCGTGCAAAACAACTGATTCTTTCAGTGCAGAGAAATGAAATATTTTATTGATTCTTTATACATATTTCTTATCCAAGAATAACCCCAGGAATATGAGAACTAATGAGCTGGAGGTGGTGTTCCGCAGCGTGTAGAAGTTGACCTACATGTCACATGCTTGCCATGGGTACCGGGAAAGTGACATTTGCAACACGAGCAGGTTCTCGTTTGTCTGCATTTGTGGGCGAAGGGCTAAGAAGAACGAAGTTATATTATATATTTTTCCTCATACAGACTAGCGGGCAGTTTAGGGCTGGAAATGGAATGGTTCAGATATCGAGTGCCTTTGCACTCATTCAGTGTATCACAAGAAGAATGTTCCTGTGTTATTGCTGGGGAGGTAAATGCACTCTCCCTCAACCGTGATGGGCTGTTTCACGAGGCAGTATTTTGTATTCTTGCAAAACCCGTTGCTATGTGAAAGTTTACCCTATATACAACATGTATTTGCACACGACACGCATAACACAGAAGGTTAGAATGAATATTAGTAGAGTGATTGAATCAGTTCAGCGATTATTACATGAGTAGTGTGACTAACATCACAGGACCTACGAAGTAGGGTGAGGATGATGACTTGTGGGTTCATTCAAGCGTAATTTTCATCAAAAGTAGGTCAGCTTAGAACTTGCTGGCAACAGTCCCCTAATGCACTTTCATGCCAAAAATCAAGGTTCTAATGTCAACGGTTCTCCTTATTTTGCCGATGAAAGGATTCGGATGGATGGACTGACTGACTGACTCACTCACTCACTCATTACCGGACAATTTGCAAATGAGAGCCTACATTGTAGGAATATCTCATACAACGTTGTCCAAGATAATACATGGATAACATATTATCTTCCGGAGAGGTCCAAATCATTCTCTGCTATTCCTGCCATTCTTTTCAACATCTAAATTAAACATTTGTCTTGTATATAAACCTGATAAATATTGAAAAGAATGGGAAGGATTGATTTTTTTAAATGCTCTAGAGCTAAAACATTATATGTTATGTCAGTTTGCTGTAGAATACTGAATAGGCTTTTAGATGATGAATAAATAAGAGTGCCACCACCGATCCCCAGCCTAAAATTTAATGATCCAAATCAAATACATGTTTACTGATTATTGGTTTATTATTTGATTATGTATGATTAACATTGATGTTATGTAGACTTAGCATCAACATTGGGATAAAATGTGAAATCGGAAAGATGTTGCTTTACAGAGCAAACAGATAAACCAGGGTGACTGTTTTTCATGAAAAAGAGAATTTCTAGTACAGCTGTTACAGATATAAAGTGACAGTGATATCAAAATATTACATATTCAAAGTAGACCATATAAAATATGAGGTATGGTACTAATCAGAACAACAGCTGGCCAATATTTTGCATATACTGGTACCAGGTGTTTGTCAATAAGCTATCAATGTTTTCTCTTGATTTGATTTCTACACATGAGTATGATGAGGCTCACGGGGGGAGGGGGGGGGGGGGTAGGGGAATAGGAAAGTAGCATGTGTGTAGTATGCATGTTAAAACTGGAATAACAATAACACAACTTAGAATTTTTTTCATGGCATATGATGTGGATAATGTTTGCCCAGCATTACATATAGAGCAATTATTTATTTCCAAGTGCAAGGCAGGCCACATCCAAAGAGGGGGTGTGTTGGAGGGGGGTGGATGGGTACTCTTACTTCAATTGTGTGGCACAATTAAGTTTGGATTGAGGAGATTTAATTGCAAGGATATACCAGTACAAGTAATGTGTGACTGAGCAGAGACGTATAACTGCAGAGAGTGATCTGAATATTAAATAGTAGGGTAGGTGTACATGTCTCATGATCATTATCTGGAAATGATTGCACATAATAGTTAAAGTATACCGGCTATAGATATTAATAAACGCCTGTGATATCATTTCAGGGTGCAAAGTATGCCGATCCATAACGTCCCACTTACCTGGAAGAATTTATTACAGGGGTCAACTAAGATCGTGAGTGTTTCTCTCTGTTCCTCATTTAAAACTGTGGAAATGGAAATAAAGTAAAAATAGATAATGATATATGCCGTCATATTCTACACACAGAAATCTATGAGCTGATGATTTAAAATATTAAGTTTGTAGATGTTCAACTGGGCTAACTGAATGTAAATGATGTGCATGAGTTCTCCTGAATAAAACAGGACAATGAATAAATGGGCCTTGTATTCCAACCCAGAGTGTTGAAATGCTTACATGTACATGTGTATGCAAGTCCATGAAAACATTTATTTATGTTGCATCATATATTTCTTTGTTCAATTCATAGATTTAGAAGCACTGTAGTTTGAAACAATTAGCAGAAGATAAGAGAATTAACAAGAGTCAAAATTGGTTCCATTATATGTCTGCACAAGACACGGTCTCTCATTATGTGTCCTCGAACAGAAAAAAATGATTTTCTGATTTTGAGGTCACAGCAGTCTCTCTCGTTTGTAAAATTTCCGAGAGCTGTTGATCACTCTCCTAGATTTTGTATTGCAAGATTGATCATTGTATTGTGAGAGTAATCAATTCTTGTCAGTACTCTCTGAAAATAAATTTTCATTTTCCAGGAGAGTGATCAATAATTCTCCTTGAGGAAAGTTAGGCAAGTGGTGGAGAGGGAGAGGGAGAGTGATCACTCTCCTTAAAAACTTGACCTTTGACCTTGAGATAACTTTTGGTAGCTGACACATTATCTCCCCTAACATGCCTAAGGCCTTCATTGTATCTACCGACATGACTGACACCAAAAAAATCAGGATTTTCAACAATTTTCTGATTTTGGGGTCATAGTGACTTTGACCGTGACCTAAATTTTGGTGCATGACTCATCATCTCCCCTTACTGTATCTACAGACACAAAAATCGTTTTTTTTAACAATTTCCTGATTTTGGGGTCAAAGTGACCTTGGTACGTGACACATCGTCTCCACCTAATATATCTACTGACGCAAAAAAAAGTTATTTTAAATGATATCTATACATCCCATCAATATTTTGCTCGAGGGGATAGGGCATTGAAGCATTTTAACAACTCTCATTTGCTAAATCTCCACTAAACCCTGAGCTGGGGGGGAAGCTTGACTCCTGCATTATAAACCTTACAACATATGAGTTAACAGATATACATAGAGATACGTTACTCTATATTATTATGCACATTTACAAATAAATCTACTAAATAATTTAGCCTGTATGGAATAGACTCAAGATTGCAGTTTCCACCAGACTGAATCATGTAATTACAGGGGCTCCATACCTTGCGCTAAGGATACCAGTAAGAAGTATTTTACCTTCCGGGAAGGGGAAAACCTGATCTGCACTGATTTCTCCTCGAAATAAATTCATCGCAAATGACTTTGAAGCCTGCAAAATTCAAGACAAACAAGTTTAGGATAGAGGTACACATGTACACATTGGAAGTTCAAACATGTCATGTGGTAATGCCAGACAGTGGCACATGGCAAACACAATATTTATTTTTAATTATGAGCGGGGAAGAATGCCATTTGATGGACATTGAACATGTACATGTAACTTGTAAGCAGGTAAGTTTTACTTCCATAATACCATGAATACTGTATCTGCATAGCAAAACATTACATGATGAAAAATAGCCCATGGGCTTCAATACCCCTCGGTTATCAGTTATTGTCTACACCCAGCAATCGTGCATTGTATAACATCATCAGTGTATTTTTAGAACTAGATAACAAAAATGTGATCTAGTCCCTAGGGTTGACTGTAGTTCAGCTTTTGCCAAGGTCGGAGGTTCTGGTAGAGCATGACCGAATTCTTAGCTCTAAATATACTCTTTTAAAAAGCTTATAATCCAATAAAGTAATTTTATCTTGGAAATATAGATCAAGGTCAGTCATCTTCAAAAAATTTCAAATCAATTCTAATCGCATAGGGAACATGAATTTGGAGATCTTAAACTTAACATGTAGAATTTGATCTTTTAAAAATAGGTCAAGGTCAGTGATATTCTTCATTAGTCTTCAGGTCCAGCCATAAGTGATATAAATTTGTACAATGTAATCTTTCATAGAATATTGTACTAAATAGAATCTGACTTGGATAAAATAGGTCAAGGATAAAATAGGTCAAGGTCAGCCATCTTCAGCATACCTTTGGAGCATCACCAGATGTACACATGGTATTAATTTGAAAAGCCTAGCTATATTCTTCATGTTAGACCATAATAAACAGTATATGACCTATAAAAAATAGGTCAAGGTCAGTCAACTGGGATAGGCTTCTAGTCAGTCACGAGTTGCATGAGTAATATGAATTTGGAGACCCCAGCTTCAATCCTTCTAAAAATATAGCAAATACTAAAATTTGACCTTGATAAAAATAGGTCAAGGTCAATCATCTTCAGTAGACCTCTGGTCCTTCACCAGGTGTATACATAGTATCAATTTGGAAACCCTGGATATATTTCTTCATGTTAGACCATAATAAACCGTATATGACCTTGAAAAAATAGGTCAAGGTCAGTCAACTGGGATAGGCTTCTAGCCAATCACCAGTTACCTAAGTAATATGAATTTGGAGACCCTAGCTTCAATCTTTAAAAAATATAGCAAATACTATAATTTGGCCTTGATAAAATAGGTCAAGGTCAGTCATCTTCAGTACACCTCTGGACCGTCGCCAGATGTATACATAGTATTACTTTGGAAAGCCTAGCTTTATTTCTTCATCTTATATCACAATAAACAGTATATGACCTATAAAAAATAGGTCAAGGTCAGTCAACTGGGATAGACTTCTAGTCAATCACGAGTTGCATATATACTATGAATTTGGAGACCCTAGCTTCAATCCTTCAAAAAATATAGCAAATACTAGAATTTGACCTTGATAAAATAGATCAAGGTGAGTCATTTTTAATAGGCTTCTGACCCTTCACCCAGTACATATGTGGTATCAATTCACAATGCCTGGCTATAATTTTTCTTGAGATATCGTGTTCACAAGAAAGATGGACAGACAGACAGACAGACAGACGGACAGACGATGCTGACGACGACAATACCCTTCGGGCAAAATTTGCCCGAGGGGTAAAAACCGGAAATAGTTTGAGCATATCTGTTGTCAAGACAAACATATAATTCTAATACAATTAATGATGAAAATTTAATAATTGTAAAGTACTAAATGTATGGAGCATTTAATCTAAAATTTTGCATTTCATTTACATATAGGTGAACTCTTAATTGATTTGGATAACTTCGGCAGTTTCCAGATGAGCCGATCTTGATGACTAAAGTAAAAATAAATAGCCAATAATGGGAAGTCAAATTCCACGCAGAAGACAATATGTGCAGGAATAACCATTATAGCCTCAGTATAACTCACCGCGGCATCTGGTTTATCAGAACTAGCATGTCGACGTTGGCTTTGAATGAATAGTAGTGAACTGAAAGAGAGAGGACAATAATTACGTTATTTGGATACCCTATGACATCAATGAAATATGACATTATTATTCAATATCACTACGCACCTCTCTACTAGCTCCCCTCAAATTTATATGAACAATCTTGTCATTATTTGGGAGTGAACAAGGTAGCCCTGTAAGACCAATGCTACTTTTTCATGATTTGGTTACCTATATATTGCATCATATATTGCATTGGAACAATACACTTCATGTAGCTTATGAGCGACAAACATATCTATCTGAGGATAGTAGTTTTCCAGGTCCATCTGTCCATACAGCCTTTTTCCAGAACCTTTAACTGAATTTTCCTGGACATTTTTCGACACCTTTTACCATGTTTCATTCAGCAAATTCAACAATGTACATTAGAATAAAATGAATATGTATTTCAACTATCACGTTTCATACAGATTTTACTAGATCGAAGAATAAATTCAGTTTGCAAGAAAGAAATTCCAGTAATTAATTGTGGCAGATATTTTGGGGGACAAGAAAATTCAAGGACTTTTCCAGGACTCTTTACAAATATTGTCAGAATTCAAAGATTTCCAGGTCTTGGAATATATTTTCTCATAATTCAAAGAAATACAGGACTTGTATAAACCCTGTACAGTAAAGAAAACTATCATTTCTATATTATTGCTAAAATTTTATGGGAATCTGATGGATATTTAGTGCATGTACTCATGGGAATCGGATTTACGGGTTCCCATGGAAGAGCAAGTCCTGATCAGCAGTAAAGGCCGCCACTTGGTTGATATCCCCTGGATCGGCAGGACGTTTTGTAAACGTTTTTTGGCCACCTATCCTGTATTGGGATTCGCGAATGGCTTTTAACTTTTCAACTTACACATTAGGTCAGTTTCAAATTTCTAGCTTTTACCAGCAGTTTAATACCGTAGTATGCCTTAATTATGTATCAAGAAGTCTACATATAGTCAGATCTGCTCATGGATGGCATATAGCTAAGTTTAATGTAGCGCCCTATAACTAAAACTATATTAGCCGACATATACACCTGCAGCCACAGGTCACAAGGAGATCTATTTCAACCAGCATTCCACAATCTTCAAACAAGAAAAACTTTATTTTTGTCCACCAACTAAATTCAGAACCCTTCAGGAAGCCCGGCCCTCTAAACAAGGGCTGGGCATTCAGAAAGTGATCATTTAACAGTATTTTCGTTATTTTAGGATTACACTATCTTAGTATAGCACAGATTCTGGTGCAGAAAATTGGTTGCGTCCCAAGCAGGATTCGAACCAGCGATCCCCAGAGTAAGGTACCTAATCGCCAGCACTAGATCGTCAACATATACCTTCTATTTTTGTGGGAGGCCCGTAGTGCTGGCGATTAGGTGCCTCACTCTGGGAAATCTGTGGGCCCGAATCTGTGCTATACTAGTGTCATCCCAAAATAACGAAAATACGTATTCTATTCTATTCTATGTTTCTGGATTTTACACCAGTGGATAAGATCAATGATTGCAATAGTGCTGGTGGGAACAGATTTTGCGACCTGCAGCGTATATGTCGGCTCCATAGCGAAATGTAGGGTTGCCCAATATCTGCTGCTCTGTTGATAAGAAGATTAGCTGTCAAAAAATATTCAACAACAACAACACCACACTGTGAGATGAGAAAGTTTGTCGAAAGCCAAGTTACCCAGTCTTATTTATAATTTTCTCCCGACCAGCGAATTGAAAAAGAGATGGCAACACTCTGGTGGCTCGCAGCATCTTTCCAGGTTTGTATGTACACTACAGTTTTTACAATGATACTGTTGTTGTTGATACCATAAGCTATGTCCGTGTTGTTCTTTTGGAGATTTGCTGTCAAGTGAACGGCTGCCGCAGTGAACTTTGGACTCGATTGTATAATACCGTGTTGCGTCAATCAATTAGAGCGCATGCGCATGTTAGTTCGCGGCATTCATTTTTGTGTATTTTCAAATTCAGGAAAAGGCCGTAGGGTGGCCCTCCGCAGTTTCGTAGTAATGGCCCCTCTCTAATTTCATAATACGATAGACTGCCCTTGTTCTGCTACATCATAATTCTTCTTGTCTTCTTAATAGCTTATATCTATAATGCCATCCTGTTCAGCATTATCAACGCTGCAAACGAGTACGTACAAATCGAGTGCTGGCTTCGTCTACACGCTGATCGGGATCATGGAGTAAAGTTTGTCCTGCCTCAGTTATGCCCCTTGGGTGTGCCTAAAAATCGGGACTCATTTACGGGAAGAAAATCTGACAAAAAACGGATAGGTTAACATTCCCTTTTTTTTGCCTTTTTAAGTTGAGACCGGACCAGGGAACGTGAGTAAGAAGTTTAATTGAAATCGCTCTTACAGATTTTTCTGGAAATTGAGCCGAATTTGACCATTTTTCGACATTTTTAAGGGGTTTTCTAGGAAAAATGAAGCAAGCATGGAGGAGAATGTTCGAGTTAAATTTTTCTAGAACATAGCAGTGTTATATCTTAAAATAATAGTTTCATCATGCTCTTTCAGAAAATATATACATATAAGTGATTTGGGTTGAAGGTTTTGCGACAACCGGTGGCCGAAAAACGGAGCCATAGTCTATTCTATGCCGAATAAAAGAATCTCCGGAGTGCACCCTTAAGGCATAATAGTGGAGTCTATGCATTATCTTAATGTAGACTCCGTTACGGAGCGGAAATGTGTCATTACGCCAGATTGTTTAATTTTGACTGCCTAGTTACACCTGAGACGCTATTTTCGGAAGCAGGTGGAAAGAAGACCAGGAGTTCGATTAAAATAATCCACAGTGTGTCCATTAGTATACTATTGAGGTTATTGCATACTGTATTCCATACAGGAGTTATCTCCCCCCTGGAATGAGATTTCGGTAGATATTATGGCAGAACTAGGTCATATCAAAATGATATCAATTTG
>JAVTVY010032922.1:0-14473 GCA_036873755.1 Hanleya hanleyi
GTCAATAAGGTCCTGATGAGGGATTGTAGTATAGAGAGTCGAAAAATCCCATGTGGATACATGTCTGTACGGTATGTGACCTTTAGCATCAAGTTCTTCCATAAGACATTTTGAGTTTTTCAATATCCACATACATTCAACGCCAGAGTTCTTGAAAATAGTGGCGCAATACCTTTCCCAAAATGCTTTTACCTCCTGAAGGGCCCTCGTCCGGTTCGGTGACTTTCCCTCGGATGGCGATAAGGCGTCGTAGCGCATTGATGAAACTGGACGACCCCATATCTTCAATGACTTCGATGTGCACTGCCCTGGTTGTAAGACAAGTGAACATGATGGCCCAACGCTTGTTGTTGGCTTGTCCGCCCCTTGTGCGACGACCGACGACAGTCCAGGGCCCGAACGTGTCGACACCCACAAAGGAGAAGGCTGGTCCGGGTGTGAGGCGGTCAGGTGGAGGTCTGCCATCTTATGTAATTCCTGCTTCCCCCGAAGTTTACGACACTTTACGCATTTGTGAAGCAGAGATGAGATCAAGCGCTTACCACCAATGATCCAGAGCCCAGCAGACCTCAACGCACCCTCGGTTAGGTGGCGTCCCTGGTGTTTGATACTCTCATGATAGTGACGGACTAGAAGGATGGAGATGTGATGACGTGCAGGGAGAATTATGGGATGTTTCTCGTTGTTAGCCAAGTCGGAATGAGTCAGTCTGCCACCAACTCTTAGTAGACCGTTGGTGTCCACAATGGGGTTCAAGGTAAGAAGAGGGCTAGTCTTCGGTAGAGGTTTGTTAGATCGGAGACAATCAAGTTCCTCTTCGAAGACTTCACGTTGAACCGATTTGATAATGAAGCGTTCTGCCTCCGTGTAGAGCTGGGTTGTTCTCGACTTGGGGCACATGCGCCATCCATTGCACAAATCGTCATGCTGGTGGCTACTGGCAATGTGTTTCAGGTTTGCGATCGTCCTCACTAAGGTCGCCCAACTCGAAAATCGTTCGAAGCGATGGCAGCCGATGGACCTGTTGTTTGCCACGTTGGTTTTTAGTGTAACAGCCTGTGGTCTTACTTCACTGTCATTTTCTGGATTCACCAGAGGGTAGGAAGTGCAGTTGTCATGGGTGTGGTCGAGTAGGCGTTGTGGACCCAAAACCCATGCGCTTTCGCCGACCTGTTCAGCAGGTAGGCTCCTGGTGGCATGGTCTGCCGGGTTTTCGTCGGTAGGCACATAGTTCCACTGTTCTGGTTTGGTAAATCTACGAATTCGTTCAACTCTGTTGCTGACATAGACATAAAACCGTCTGGATTGATTGTTAATATAGCCCAAGACTATCTTACTGTCTGTGTAAAATTGCAGTGCGTCAGGTACAAAGTCCAGTTGATCACATATCATCTCCGCTATCTCCACAGCAAGAACAGCGGCGCAGAGTTCCAGACGAGGAATTGTATGACTGTGGAGAGGAGCGACCTTTGCTTTGCCCAAAATGAAACCGAGGCTCTGGTTTCCTTCAGTGGAGATAGTTTTTAAGTAGGCTACGGCCGCGATTGCCTTTTCGGAAGCATCGGAGTACACATGGATCTCTTTCTTCAAGGCATCGCCGATCGACACAGGTGAATAGGTCCGAGGAATGTTGATCTCTTGCAGTGATGTCAGAGATTCTCTCCAGCTATCCCACTCAGGACGATTCTCAGCTGGCAGCGGATTGTCCCAATCAGTGGTCGTCGTCATTGATTCACGCAGAATAATTTTGCCTTTGATTGTCACGGGGGCGACAAATCCCAGGGGGTCATATAGGCTATTCACAGTGGATAGAACGCCACGTTTGGTGTGGGGTTTTTCCTTTTCAGAGACCTGAAAAGTGAAAGTGTCACTTTGAAGGTTCCAGGCAAGTCCCAGACTTCGTTGCAAAGGTGGGGTGTCCATGTGAAGATCCAAATCCTTGAGGTTGCTGGCCCGGTCCTCGACTGGAAATTCATCCATGACTTGAGTGCTATTCGATGCTATTTTATGAAGCCTGAGATTGCCCCCCGACTGGAGAGCTTGCTGGGTGCGCTTGACAAGATCAATGGCCTCTTCTGGTGTGCGAAGAGACGCGAGGCCATCATCCATGTAGAAGTTTCTGTTGACGTACTCTACCACGTCATTGCCAAATTCGCCTTCCGCGACCTGGACGGCCTTTCTTAGTCCATATGTTGCTATAGCTGGCGATGGGCTATTCCCGAACACATGAACGCACATCCTGTATTCAATGAGATCTTGTTCAGGATCGTTGTCACGGTACCAGAGGAATACCAGAGGAATCTCAGGAAATTCCTATGGTCTTCTCTCACCATGAAGTTGTAGAACATTTGCTGAATGTCGGCCGTGATAGCAACTGCCTCTTTGCGGAACCGAAGCAGAATTCCCAGTAGGTTATTGGTTAAGTCAGGTCCAGTTAGCAACACGTTATTCAGGGAAACACCTTGGTATTGTGCTGAAGAGTCGAAAACTCCACGGATTTGGTCGGGCTTTTGAGGATGGTATACGCCAAATATGGGAAGATACCAACATTCTTCTCCGTCTTTTAGGGGAGGGGCGACTTCTGAATGTCCGCTATCAATTACAAGCGTCTAGTCCGTCATTCATAATCCAGCCGTCGTCCATTAGAGAATATCCGCATCCATAATCCAAAGACCTATTCCGTTTTCCACATAACAGTATTAGCACCAAATTCAAAAAGACAATCATAGTATACATAAACATAGGCTTGTTTCCTGCAAGACAGAAGCGGTCAACAGTTTTCAATGATGCCGGCAAGACATCACATGATGTTCCAAAATATCAAACCGTATCGCTGATCAGTACTTTTAACCATAATACCTCGTTATAGAATCGTTCATCTGAGTTTATTAATATCCGTCGCCTTGATTAAGACTGTTCATGCTGAGTTCATGAGGATCTTGAAGTACATGGGTTCATACGGCCCCTAGCCCGGGTTAAGCGGAATTAGACACAAGTTACGAAACGTAGCGCCATAGATCTTGCACGCTACGTTCGTATTTTGCTATCAGCATGCGATATGTATCGCCAAATTTGAGAAACTTTGGGTGGAGGCGCTTGGTGAATAGCCCTGTTTTATAAGTTTCTGCAACAATGTTTTGTGACGTTGATTAAAATCATCACATTTAACACAGGATCTAGCAAATGCTACTAAGCGAGATATGTATACGCCATATGCAGGTCCCATTGGAATATTACTATCCAGAAAGTGATAGTTTACGATGTCAAAATTGTAATCATCTCTTTTGTCATAAAGTCGACGAGAGAGAATGCCCGCTTCATTTTTATAGATATAGAGATCTAAATAAGATGTGCCTGTAGGGCCATTTCTCCGTGTTTCCTTCAAATCCAGTGAAGGTGGATATATATCCTTCACTGCGTCATTTATATAGCGATTATCCGCGCGAAAGAAGATCGTCTATATAGCGTTTGGTGAACAGAAGGAACGGGCTTTAAATTCGGATCGGTTTTTGAAAGCGCCTGCATATAGTCATATTCATAAGAGAACAGATACAGTCCTGACAACAGGTGCGCCAATTATACCCATTGAATACCTATATGCTGCTGATATATTGTGTTGCCAAATTTTCACATAGATATTTTTAATGAGGAAATTCAAGCAACTCTATAACAAAGAAACATCCCATGAATGATATCTCTTGTAGATGTAGTCGAGCTAAAGAATGCTTTATGGCTTCCGACATTAATATATCTACGATCAGTTTTCTTGAACACAGATACTATTAATGAACTAGATTTGTCAATAAGGTCCTGATGAGGGATTGTAGTATAGAGAGTCGAGAAATCCCATGTGGATACATGTCTGTACGGTATGTGACCTTTAGCATCAAGCTCTTCCGTAAGACATTTTGAGTCTGCATGAAAGTCTTGAAGTGCTGCTTTTTGACAGGGTCTCTTTGTAAACTGCGGTGTAGGGTTTGCGCACGTTTCACGGCTTGAGGTTTGTTGTTCGGTAGACGAACCCTTGGTGACCTGAATGGCAAAGGTGCCACCCAGTTTCCACTTGAATCTCTGTGGACCTCCTGGTCCATGATGCGTATGAATTGCTTATCCTCGACTGACATTCCCACTTTGTCATCATTGGGAGTCTTCTCGAAGACTGTGTCACCCAATCCATTGCTGACATTTTCTGGGGTATCAGAAGGTAAGTCACAATTCCTCACATTCAACCTGTTGGGGCATGGCTGAAACAAAGAAGGACGTCTGTTGTTCAAAAGGTAAGTCTTATTCACATTGACAGTGTCAGATCTATGTATCCTTCCCAAGCAAGCTTCTCCTACGATTACCCATCCTAGGCGTAATTTCTGTGCGTATGGCGTATTAGGAGCACCGACTCGTTGGCTCTGAACGTGATGTGCCTCCAACAGATCTCTGCCAATTAGAAGTAGTATCTCGGCTTTATCGTCCAGCTGTGGAATGTGTCTGGCGATGTCTTTGAGATGCTCAAAGTGCTCCGCAACTTGGGGAGTAGGGATTTCACTTCTGATGTTTGGAATCTGGTTGCATTCTATGAGTGAAGGAAGTTTCAGACGGTCATTGTGGTCAATCGACTCTATCACGTAACCAGTGGCTCTTCTACCAGTGGTCTTTATACTTCCCGCACAAGATGAAAGGGTGTATGGAATCTCCTTACTGTTGATATTCATCAAATCGAAAAATCCAGACTTTGCTAGTGACAGATTGCTTTGGTCGTCTAACAAAGCATACATTTTGTGAGAAAGTTCGGGGTGTCTGTCGGGGTACACATTCACGAGAACAGTCCTAGCACAGGATTTTCCACTGAACTTTTCCCCACAAATTTGTGTACAGTTACTTGTGACAGAAGATGTTTCCTTTGTTTCGGTAGATTTCTCCCCGCCATGCTTTGGCGAAGATACACAAGAGTCAGATTTTCTCATATCTGTAGACTGGGTATGGAGTGCGGTTGCATGTTTTTGACTGTGGCACTCTCCACACTCGACAGTTTCCTTACATGCGCGGAACATGTGGTCAGTTGAAGCGCAGCATTTAAAACAGATGCCATTTGTCTTCAGAAATTCTTTGCGATCGCGGATCGGCTTGGCTCGAAAGCCTCTGCAGTCGTTGAGAGAATGGTTGATATTGTGTAGGGGGCACCGTTGACTTGGACTTAAACATTCATCTTTGCGTTGTTGTGAAATCTCCGTCTTTCGGGTGAAAACAGCAGTTTTCTGATTTCCCTTGTTGTCTTTTTTAGTGACAGCTGATGAGGGTGGTTCTCCATATGCGAAGCTAGGGTCATTTTTAGTTTTGCTAACATCTCGGATGAAGTCTGCGAAAAAGGTGAATGGAGGAAACGTAACCCTATGAGCCTTCTTGTATTTCAAGGCGGCTGTTGTCCATTTCTCCTGTACGCCACAGGGTAGTTTTCTGACAATAGGGATGATGCCTGTTGATGAATCAAAGTAAGCTAGAAGAGGTCGGTAGCTTTCATCTTCCTTGGCAGACTCGATTTCGGAAAGTATGTCGGCAAGATCGTAGAGCTTTTTATAATCTTTGTACGATAGTTTAGGAAAGTCCGAAAGCTTTTTCTTTAATGCTGCTTCTACCATTTCGGGGCTTCCAAATCTCTCGTCCAATCGCTCCCAGATGCGCGCCCGCCCACTGGCCGGGTTTCTGGCATTTGATGTTCGGATGCTTATGGCATGCTTCGACGATTCAGGTCCTAACCATTTCACCAATAAATCCAATTCCTCCATGGGTGAAACCTGAAGCTCTTGTACTATGTTGAGGAAACCAGATTTCCATGCACAGTAGGTTTCGGGTTTGTCGTCGTAATTCGTGAGGCGAGACAGAAGTAGTTCCTTCTTCAAGAGGAAACGGGTGATCTCGGATGTGACCATAACTTCAGGGGAGGGCATAAAGGGTGGTGGCGGTGGCACCGTGAACATTGCTGGATGATGTGGAATTTGGTTTACTTGAGGAGGATTATTTGCACCAAAGCATTGTTCTCCAGACGGAAAAACATTGTTATGGGTTGGACGGGGATCGGTGAAATCTTGATGAGCAAGGATAGTTGGATCTTGAAGGCCCGACACGTATTCTTCAGTCTTTTCCATCGCTGTTTGTTCAGGGATGTAATCTCCTGGGTTTACACTTGGTGATCGTCTACTCTGGTTATCAAAGTTTTCCAGTGCCTCAACTTCAGCCTGAGCAGCAGCTGCTTCTCTCTGTTGTTTCAGTAATTCCAAGTCCGCTTCTAATTCTGCCCTTTCCCGTTGAACTTTGGCAGTCTTTTCGTTCAGTTCAGCATGTTGTTTTTTGATGTCTGATTCCCTGGCTGCAAATTGGACCCTTGTGCGGGCTGCCTCTGCCCTAGCGCGCTTCTGAGCTAAGATCGAAGAAGTTCTCGAATTCTGTGATCCGATAGATTTTGAACGTTGGGATGATCTAGAATGATGGGAAATGCTCCCCAGAATGCATTGCAGTTGGTTATCCAAGAGGCTTAAAGCCTGGTCGATGATGTCATCATTGGCTTTCCTTACAGCCTCATGCATCAATAATTCCATTTGGGACTCCTTGGTGTTAGTCTGGATCAAATAAACCATAAAGTCAGCTGAGTGTTTCTTGTAGACATCAAAGGATTTGGTAAGTTGTTTTTCCTGTTGTCGTAACTGTAATACATCCACGTTTCCATCTATGACATCCGGTAGTAGATTTTCAACAGATTTCCATGACTTCTGAAGTTTAGCAAGGAAATCATTTCGAGTAGTAGTGAAGAGTTTTCTCCCCTTTTCTGTTAAGGTTCTCACACGTTTGGCTTGACCCAAAGTAGTGTTGGGATCTGTCATATTCAAGCTGTCGCCAACCTGAGAGCCTAAGCCTTGTAAAGTTTCTTCTAAGTGGGACATACTGATGTACTTGCAATTGGGATGCAAGGTGAAACCAAGTTACAGTTTAATAGTGGCAGTGTAATATAGGCGGCGACCAAATGTCAGGGTCCAGTGACTATTGACGAGTGTCCTGTGCCTTGTTATTACATGCGATCTCCAGTGTCCGGGACAAATACCTTCTCAGCTGATGTTGGGTTGTTTTACTGTACTGTCTTATCTCATATGCTGATGAAGATGTTAACAGTTTAGATAACCTCTGCTGAACAAACGCCTGGACGTCTTGTTTGTACATGTAGAATTTAATCTTGGAAGATCAAGATGGTCTACAGTATGGCTAAGAGAGAGCGAGCGAGGTAAAACACTGCAATGACAAGAAAATAAAATACTGTCACACAATTATCGCAACAAAGTTCAGAATATGCTTCGCACATTACTAAAACCGATATTGTTTCACATTATGATGGTAAAATTTACTGTATGTGCACAAGGCATGTATAAGCGGCTTGGAAACTGAATGGAGACGAGAAGAGAAATGTAACTTATGTTTGCATAACAAACCCTGCCACGAATGACGGACTACTTTTCTAAAAATCCATTAACAGAACATTGCAGGAGACTAGAATATGCTCATTTTCCTATGCAATATTACACTGGCAGAGATAATTCAACAAGGTTCACAACAATGAGCAGAATGAGCAGATTGTGAAAATGTAGTGCGATATGAACTTATGTCGAAATAGAACTAAAAATACGTTCACACTACAATACGCGCTTCAATAACTGTATTAATAAACAGTCCAGATAGAACAAATCTGCATAAGCACTGAACCAGGTCTCTGAATGAAGGGAACAACTTTCCCGCGAAAACGCACATGTTACGTATCAACGATACGTGAAATTGGTCGTCACTGTCACAAAGTTCACTTGAAAACACAGATAAGCTGAATGTCCTGATCAGCAGGCTCATAATAAATCGTGTCCGACAAACAAAAACGTTTCTACTTACACCGTGGTTGGCTGAGGGTATTGTAATGGAGCGAAAGTGTTGAAAGGGGAGAGACGAGTGTCGAGCGGCCCTTTCCATCACATTTTACTGGAGCAGACTGATTATTACCTCCAAACACAAAAGAGTTACACAACACAATAACGTGTCAACTACACGATCTGAAGCGAAACAAAAACTGTTTTTGAGGAAACAGCACACATACTGTCTAAAGGTAAGTCTTTCTCTCTGAGATCTCTTCGCGGTATAAATAAAGGTAGGGTTCCCTCCTCTCTATAACGTTTGATGACTCGGACTGTCACACAGACGGACTGTCATAAGGTAAGTTTCCTCCTTTCCCTATCCAGTTGGGGATATTCGATTCAGCATGCCCTCAGTTCCCAAATTCCAATACCACCTCCTCACAGCATATTATACTGAACTTGTATGTCTATTGCTCCATTGAATGTAAGCTTTGAAATTATGCAAGCTCTATGTTTTTGGGAATATGAGGCCCGGAGGGTCTACCTAATAGAGTCTACACTGTATGAAATATGGAATTTCTAGGCCACCATATAATTACGTAAGGTTCGACTTTTCAGTCACCAAGGTTATATAATTTGTGTGCATGCAAACTTAATATATTATGATGTGTTCTGATTTTAAGTTCTGTTTGTTTTGATAAAGCTATCCCCGAAATTCCGTTTCATGACCTTTGAGGGCAGGTTTTGAAAACATAAAGAGTTATATAACTTCAATTTATATGGGAGAATGTTTATGCAACTGCACTGAATTGTACTTTGTAATCCCGAATATGACGTGCATATTTAGATAATGAGACAGATAGCTGAGCGGGAAGTCACAACTGTGCTGAGAGTTCGACGAGTCAGCTTGATCCTGTAATATACTAGAATTGTATATATAGGAATGATCGATGTGTACAGGCAGACTAATTCACCATCATGTCTCGATGATAGATCGATGTACCATTTGATAGGCCCGATGACTCGCTCTCTTACAGGAAATATGTACATTTTGGTCATTATTGACCACCATACTACATGAGCTGAAGCATATGCTAAGTTCTTTGATGAGTTCTGTACACGCCATGGTATACCTGAGGTAGTGATTACCGATTTGGGTAAAGAATTCAACGCTGGCTCACTTCGAAGAAAGTTCAAAGCAGTTGGTATTGAGCACCATAGAACCACACCGTACCATCCTCAGACCAATGGCAAGACAGAAGGTTCAACCAGGCCTTTAAGAATATAATTCAGAAGCTAGTGAATAATCAATCAAGACGTTGGGAGTCCGAGATGCCAGCGGCACTCATGGCGTACCGTAATACTGTACATGTCTCGACAGGTTATACGCCACAGGGGCGTCACTAGGATTTCAAAAGTGGAGGGGGGGGGGGGGGGGGCGAATGTTTTCAATTTCCAAGGGCGTATCTAGCGAAGTTCATAGGGTGTGGGTCGACTATAACGGCCCAATAGGTGAGGGTCCAGGGGCCGCCTAGGCCCCGGAAGCTTCGGGGTCCTACATCTCCAGAGATGCGTTCTAAGTGTTTTCCTGGATATAAATCTGAACAAAATGTATGCAGATTTATGGTTCTATTTTCAAGTTTGTTCGCATTTATAAGCACGCATCCATGCTGAAAAAAATCACACCTTGTGCCTGAATCCGATGTGATTGATTTACACATCCCACCCTTGGGGTCCCAGCTGTTAGATGAAATAGAACCCTACCCGTGTGTGTGTTCCGGGTGTGAAAATGAATAGGAACCAGACGTCATGATATGACTGAAATAGTGTTGAAAGCGTCGTTAAATCACATTCACTCATTCACTCACTCACTCACTCACTCACGAAGCTAAAATAAGCGAATCCTGTCAGACCAAGAGGTGAGGGTCCAGGGGGCGCCAAGGCCGGAAACTCCGGGGCCCTAGGTTGCTTGAGATGCTTTCTACGCGTTTCCCAGAAATAAATCTGAACATAATGTATGTATGACTATTTTCACTTTTGCTTGAAAAATATATCACACGTTATGCCGGAATCCATTTGACTTTCTGGTTTAACATACACAACAAGCCTATAACAAACTACGTTACGTGGTGCGCTCGCGGCGATAATGTTTGATTTTAGATACACATTGAAAGTCCGGACCCTTCCTGCCCCCCCCCCCCCCCCCTTAGATTCGCCCTGGATTTCCCATTTCTCATCATCCCAGGAATGCCATTTTCATTTTATCAAGCCAATTTCTACGTTCCCACTTCGACTTCGAACCTCCCTTGATTTATTTTTGATTTATTTGACCACCTTCAGTGTTCAAAATCAGAGGTGTAAATTTCACCTACGAACGATCGACGAATGAATCAGAACTTACACACCGATTGTGTGTAGACTGACATCATCCTCAAGTAGTGGCGTCATTCCTCCTAATATGGGTGATTGTGTTGACCCAATATAGGTCAGCCAATCAATGCTCTTCTGTGACACATTTTGAAATTCAAATGGTATTGGCGTCAGTGACGTCTCGTGTCTATTTATAAGTTCTTTGAACATTGAAGAGGTCCAGATATATAAAGGGAAGTTCGAGGTGGGAACGTAGAAATTACCTTGATAAAATGAAGATGAGGAATGCACGCCAAGGGCGAGCCTTTCTACGGGGATCCGGGGGCGTGCCCCTGCCGGATAATTTAGCATTTTTACGCTTGAATTTCCTGCAATTTAGTGTATTTTAATGTTAAACTAGGGTTTGATATCTTACATAATTTTCGTATTTCCAATCTACGGGCAAAAGAGGGGGGGGGGGGGGACTGCGTTCGCACCACACGCACCATGGGTAGCGACGCTCTTGCGCCATTCTTTCTGTTCTATGGCCGCCGCGCACGACTTCCGCTTTCTCTTCCTGTTGATGCATTTCAAGATTCAGATGACAGACTCACGATATTAGGTAATGTCTTACAACGTGGCAACGGAAATGTCACGACGATATCATCGCGCTCAGACAAATAGGCGAGCTAACGCAGGTGAGTTCAAGATAGGTGATTCCGTAGTTGTCAAAGCCGAAGAGCGGATTCAACTCACATCTCATTGTGACCCCCAATATGAGATAACCCGGATAAATGGCCCAGTTGCACATATCCGTCACTCCCGATCAGGGAAACGGAAAGTGGTGAATTTCAGTAAGTTGCGCGTCGTTGACCCCCAAATCGTTTAGGATGGGATGGATCCTCGGCCCATACGCAATCCTGCTCTTGGGACTCAGCGTAGTCTGGTTCAAGCCTAAGAACGACATGACAGTCACCCGGCTCCTCCCCCTCCCTAGTACCGCCTCCACAGGGATCAGTACCGTTGACTGGCGGCTCCGCTCAGCCTGTGGCGCATCATGGGGACGACGTTCTTCATGATGACACAATTCAGGTGGGTGGCATCCCAGATACGTCAGAGCCAATGGATTGCCAGATAGCGGATGATCGTATCGAGGGTCCCGAGCTAATGAATGAAGAGATAGAGGACAATGCCTCTGATGGCTCGAATCTGACAGGATGTGGATGTGGATCTTTGTTATCATCCTATTTGGCACAGCATGCGCAGAGCCATGTATAGCAAGCCTTCCAGATGGTGTGCTTGTTCTCCGCGGTCGACCAATATCTCTTGTTAAAGCGGAGTTACTATCACAGCCCCAGAGATACCTCTAACATTCCTTCAACGTGTAATGGAATTCGAGGCGGCCATTAATGCATCTGTACGAGAGGATCAAATTCAGCTTGACCCTGTAATATGCTAGAATTGTATATATAGGAATAATCAATGTGTACAGGCAGACTAATTCACCATCATGTCTCGATGATAGATGTACCATCTCCAGTTTTGAAAGACATTTACAAATGGTCCAATGTTAATGAAGCTGTATTGGTCTGCCTGCCGAATGCCACCGATCATTACTAAGTTAGGTGGAATGAATATACAATAAATCGGCTTAATATTCAACAGACATTGACTCCGTCGTTGTTGTATCCTGTCTCATTTAAAGAGGCTATCAAGTCTTTGAGAAATCTCGTAGCCGAAACTGGAATCTATTTATCTTTTTTTATGTGGACACCATCGCCCGAGTCAACAGACCATCTTGCGTTATAATATCTAAGATTGCGCACAAGCCCTTGTCGTCTTGAAGACCGAAACTTCTACAACATGGTGACTTATGAAATTGCTTCGTATATTAACTTCTGTACCACGATCGATGACTTCAGTGAATAAACAACAGCTTATCTTTAAAAGAGTGTCTGTTCTTAAACCTTATAAGAAACTTTAAGGTACGCACAAATTGGAGCGATATACAAGAAACACATCTGCGACAACGTTCCCTCGTTCATACAAAATCGTAACAAGCTGACAATTCAAAGTGACTTCTAGGCATTGTGCTACATCTAGTCCGTCATTCAATATCCAGCTGTCGTCTATTGAAGAATTTCCCCATCCATAAACCAAAGACCTAATTCATATAACAGCATGAGCACCAAACGAAAAAAGAAAAATAAATAAAAAATCACAGTATACATGAACACAGGCAAGTTTCCTGCAAGTGATAGGCCGTCAACAGTTTTCAATGATGCTGGTGACACATCACGATATACAAAACCTATCAAATCCGTATCGTTGATCAGTATTCTTAATCCATATGATTTCTGTTGTAGGTCGTAATCTAGAGAATGATGTAACACAGTCACACTTTGAGTGTAACTGTTCATCTGAACACCATGCGAATCTTGAAGTGAATCTTGAAGTACAAGGGTTCATACGGCCCCTAGCCCTGGGTTGGTGTTGGACACAAGTTACCATCTTGCACGCTTTGCTCATATTTTGCTATCAGCATGCGATACGTAGCGCCAAATTTGAGAAACTGAGTGTAGCTTTGGTGGTACAGCCCTGTTTTATAATTTTCTGCAATTAGATTTTGTGACGTTGATTAAAATAGTCACATTTCACACTGGAATAACCGAAATATGCAGGTCCCACTGGAATATTACTGTCCAAATATAGGGGTAGTTTACGATATCGAAATTGTAATCTTTTCTCTTGTCGTAAAGTCGACGAGAGAAAAAACACTTCATTTTTATAGAGACATGTTTAAATATGATGTGCCGTTAGGGCTATCTATTTTTTTTAAATTCAAATCCAGTGCGGGTGGATATATATCTTTCATTGTGTCGTTTATTTATCGATTATCCACAGCGAGAAGACCCGATATCGGTAACTAGATATCCTCTTCCAGGTGACGCTTGGTCTTCATGATTGACCTATGCGTGGGATGGTCCTACATTTCAAGCAGCATCAGGCTATACTGTTACACAGGCAATTTTTCGCAGACATGTACTGAACTGTACAATACTGAACGGTACTGCACGGAAAGGCACACCGTACATGTAAGTACTGAGCTGTGACTGAACAGTTCTTGTATGGTAATCGCAGCTCAGAACCACTCTGCATTCAACTGAGCAGTACATGCCAGTTAGCAACAGCCTGGTTCCATGAGGCAACTGACCAGTACTGCACAGTAACAGGTTGGTCACTCTGCAGCTACCATGCAGTACTATTCAGTCCGATTTCTTGTTGTACTGTACGGTATCCAATCAGTACTGACCAGTTACTGAGTGGTACTGTGTGGATACGAGTCAGTACTGAATGGTACTGTACTGAGGTGTACCGTTCCGGGCCCTTTCTTGCGGTTACCATTCAGTTACCACACGGTACCAACATGTGGAAATTTGGCTGTGTAATAGATCGCCATGACTGTTTTCTTTATGTATGGGCGTATGGGCGTAAGCCTGTTCTAATTTATTCTGCTCTGTGTCCTCGATCAATAGTCGCTGTCATGATAAGATTCCGAAAGGTCGGTTCCTCGTCTCCATCACTCAGGCTTCCCTCGGATATAGCATGTCTAGGGTCTCCGTAGGCTCTCGGTATCAGTTGGTCGGCTACGCTCTCAGTTTTCGCATCGCCATTTGGCCCCTTGCTTTCTCTGTACCCGTGTATATTCTTATGATGTCGCATCGTATCGTGGTGTCTGGTAAATGTGCATGTTTAACCCTTGTTGACAGCTAGACGTGCACTGTGGACCTCTTTCGGCTGGAGTTACTTTTATAGACGCAGCACGGTAACGCCCGCCAACGGCTATCTTAGAGCTTCAACGCTCTGGTGAGATAGCTCTGAATCTCTGACGTGATATCCCATGGACTTGAGACTAAGTCATCGAAACGCAGTGACGCCCCGTCAACGTCCATCGTTATGCTTCAGCGCCCTATTCAAACACCTTAGCGCCATATTTTAACGCACTATCGTGATCTCGTAATGCGGAAGTGAAGTCATCGTGCACACATGACGTCATCGTCAGATGTGCACTCGCATGGTGGACGAAATAACGTCATGGCAGGATGTGATCGCTGAAAGTGACGTTAACACCGAACATGACATCGCAAGCATGCACACTTGATTGGTGCTACAACCCCTTTATAGTGATAGTTGAACGGTAAGCAAACAGAAAATAAGTTTTCTCAAACATAAATAGCTAGAATATA
>JAVTVY010032923.1:0-15493 GCA_036873755.1 Hanleya hanleyi
AAATTTGAGCCTGTACATGCACAAGTACCTGTGACAAGTATGTGTACATGTATATCACGGAGGCTGCTTAAATACAAATCACGATAAAATCACCTCTCCCATGCGGTCAGTTCTATTTATTGGATCACAGAATGGATAAAGGTCAATAAAGACCCAAGGCTCACTTGGTCGACAGCTGGATTTCTGCCAAGCAGGCAGTCAGTCATGCCAATGACCAAAAAAAAAATCAATTCAATCTCCACAAAATCTCTTGACACCACCATTTTTCATACAGTAAACAGTACCTACATGTATGCATTTGCCCAGTGCATTTGACACCATGTGGTTGGTAGGTTTGTTTGACTGGGCACTCCTATCGTAGTACAATGGGCACTGGTCATGGTGCACGGCATATTCTGTATACAGAATATGCCGTGCAACCCATTCCCCCACACCGCCCTACACATGCTCCCTCGTACCAATGACGCATAGCCATCGATAATGAGAGCTCGTGTGAAACACGGGCGAAGAGCATTTCCCCAGATAATTTTGTAACACATAATTTGGTACTCACAGGGCTTTAGATCTCCCCAATTTGGGCACAACCCCTATTAGTGGTGGCAATTTTTTTTAGGATGGGATAGAGGATGGGGCACATACCCCTGGGGGATGAGCAATCAGGAATTATCCCTGGTATTAGTGCCTCTGAGAAGAGATTTCTTCACCAATGGTCAAAACCCAGTGTGAGGCAACACCAACTTTATTTTGCGTTTCATGGGCCCACCGACATTAAAAAATCTAATAAAAATAAAATGTCAAATTGCCACTTTTATATTCCCTATGAAAGTTTGAACATAAATACTTTTACCCCCTTCTTATTCCTGATTGTATGAATTAGGCTGCTGTATTCTACCTGAAACAATGACAGCAATTAACAAGAGCCCAAGGGGCTTCAATATACGCCCGTATATCTGGAATTACATTGGTCCAAATTTCAAGGTTGTTTAATAGCCTTGATTTCAATTGGTATCTAGCAATCCAGAGAAAGGTCTACAATTTCGTGCTGAGAATGTAACATATATCACATCTTATATTGAATGATAAACTAAAATGAGCTTAACTCTTGGTAACTAGTTGACCTTGGAGCAAGATCCAAGAGCTCACATATCCCACACTGAAATCGACAATAGTCAAACACAAGAAAATAGTAGTTTCCTGCAAATGGATTTCTCTCAGATGAGAAAATTTTTCATGAAGGAAGAAGAAAGTGATGAAGTAAACCTTTGTTTTTGAGCTATTTAAATTAATATTTAAAACAGGTATGAAGGTCATAAAGGACATTAGTAAATGTATGGTTTTTATTTCACAACAGTTTAACTAAATGTAGCTGTTTCAAACATCGCAGGCAACTCCACAGGACAAATGCCATGTAGGGGAGAGAACTCAACACATACATGTATAGTCAGATGAACGTGATTCAGTTTTGGGGGAATGTGACCTTGACCTTTGACAAATTGATGTATGGCTCCTCTTTGCCATGCGATTAAGGTATACTCAAAGTTTGGCACCAATCCATACCTTGAAACTAGAGATATCGCATGGACAACAAATGTTAAGGGATGAATGGACAGAACCCAACATCGCATTACATGTACATGACCTCGTCTTTGACAGGCATATGAAAACGTGACTTTTGATGATTTCCTGATTTTGGGGTCACAGTGACCTTGACTTTTGACCTAAATTTTGGTACATGACACATCGTCTTCCCTCAATGTATCAATGGACACAAAAAAATCCTGATTATTATGAATTTCATGATTTTGGGGGTCACAGTGACCTTGATGTTCGGCCTTGGCCTACATTTTGGTATGTGACACATCATGTCCCCCTAATGTATCTACTGACACAAAAAAAAATCTTCTTTGATTCTGGAGTCACAGTGAACGTGACTATTGACCTTAACCTAAATTTTGGTACATGACAAACCGTCTCCCCGTAATTTCTCAATGGACACAAAAAAATCATGATTTTCAACAATTTCACGATTTTGGGGTCAGTGACCTTGACCTTTGACCTTGACCTACATTTTGGTATGTGACACATTGTGTCCCCCTAATGTATCTACTGACACAAAAAAAAGTTATTTTTAATAATTTCCTGATTTTGGGGTCACATTGACCTTTGACCTTGACCTAATTTTTGGTATGCGACACTTCATTCCCCCCTATTGAATCCACTCACAATTTTTTTTAATTTTTAATGATTTCCTGATTTTTAGGTCACACTGACCTTTGACTTTGATTCTGGGGTCACAGTGATCTTGACTATGGACCTGGATCTAAATTTTGGTACATGACAAAACAGCTACCCCTAATTTCTCAATGGACTCAAAAAATCATGATTTTTAACAATTTCACGATTTTGGGGTCACAGTGGCCTTGACCTTTGACCTTGACCTACATTTTGATGTGACACATCGTGTCCCCCTAATATATCTACAGGCACAAAGAAATGTTAAGTTTTAATAATTTCCCGATTTTTGGGGTCACAGTGACCTTTTGACCTTGACCTACATTTTGGTATGCGACACTTCATTTCCCCCTATTTGAACCCACTCACAAAAAATTAGAAATTTTTAATAATTTCCTGATTTTTCGGTCACACTGACCTTTGACCTCTGCCCTTGACCTACATTTAGTATGCAACACATTGTTCCGCCCTAGGGCATCCACTCACCAAAAATTAGAACTGTAGGTAGAAAACTGTCAATGATCAATGATATTTCCTGATTTTAGGCAACAGTGACCCTTGACCTCTGACCTCGACCTCAATTTTCATATGCGACACATCGTCTCCACCTAGCGTATCCACTCACAAAAAATTGCAACTGTGGATAGAAAACGTTCACAGATATAGACCGGACACAAACACTTCAGTGATTTCCTGTTTTTTAGGCCACTGACCTTTGACCTCTGACCTCGACCTTCATTTTGGTATGCGACACATCGTCTCCCCGTAGGGTATCCACTCACCAAAAATTGGAACTGTAGATAGGAAACTGTCCCAGATATACACTGGACACGAGAACCGGACAGACGGACGGAAACCGCCATCACATAATACGTCCGCCTTTTGGCGGGCGTATAAAAATGCCAAACAACAAAAAATAAATACCTTTCACTATGATTTGTTGTTGTTGTTGTTGTAAAATGCTGCTAATACTACTTAGGCAATAATGATATTCAATGTAAATCAGGAACCTTCACTGGCTGTGATCTATCACTCTGTCATGGTACCCATATTTCGACAGTGATGCAGTATGTCAGAGCTAGGAAATGGAGGGTGTTTCAACAGCTCAGCCTATACAGCATAATTTAAGTTACTGTTGAATTACAACACAAATAAAGGAAGTGGGAAGAGGTGCCGACATACTGGCAGAGCCACATGACTTCTCAGCATAGTCTACCAGTTAACCTATTCTAAAGCACATACCAAGAATCAAACGATTCGTGATATGTGTTGTATCTCAGGTACGCTTTTATTGGACCTGTTCATGTGGCAACTTGGATGATATGACCACACAGCCCCTAGCACCGGCATAAGCGGTATTAGATACAAATCTAGAGCTATGATGGAAATGCTCTGACAACTCGTATATTGGTAATTGGTGAGCTGTTTCGCTGTGACGAATCGTACACTGGGGATTGGCGAGCTGTATCGTCATGGAAATGACGACATTTAACACAAAAGACTAGTCTGTAAGGCCCGATGTCGACCCAGCATCAACTTCCCACATATGCCAACATATACCAAAGACCAAAAGGTCTGTACGGGGGGCGGGGCTGTTGAGGCTGTTGGAACACATGTATGCAAAATTCGCTAGATTGTTCTGAAAGACAACCACAGCCACAACAAATAGATTTGGAGTGTATGTTGGCAGTTAAGTTAACATGTGACTTAACATACAGTTTTTGACCTTGAGAAAATAGGTCAATGTCAGTCCTATTCATTGACTTCAGGTCCATCATCAGTTGCATGTGGTATCAATTTAGAATGCCTAGTTATATTTCATGTTAGATCATAATATAAAGTATATAACCTTGAGAAAATAGGTTCAGTCAACTGGGATAACCTTGTAGTCCGTCACCAATTGCACAAGTATGATGAATTTGGAGAGCCCATCTTCACTCCTTTCTAATAATAAAGTTGACCTCGATAAAACAGGTGAAGGTCAGTCAATTTCATTAATTAGGCTTCTGATCCATCACCAGCTGCATATGTGGTATGACAAGAAAGATGGGCAGACAGAGAGACAGACAGACAGACAAACAGATAACATGGAAAATTCAGTTCATTTTGGGGCATCGTTACATATCATCTTCAAAGTCTAAATATTCTGTCAAAATGCACCAAAACACACCATTTTACTTCTATTATAGAGAAGAAAAGCAACTCTGAGTAGCTGGGATTACAATTTTATTCTGTATATTTCGCTATTAGTTCCAGCATCTTAAGCATTGAACAAAGTTACAAACAGCTTCATATGCACAGTATATATAGACAAGGCATAATGTGACCTTAGCCAATAGGCATTTATGAATAGTAAGCCAGTAAATTATGTCAGTCAAGTTGGACGGATATTAAAATGCCGTCATTTTCAGAAATTGTTAAATGTTAAGCGATGACCTGTCAGCGATCTACAAATAGTGCGATTCAGGTGTTACAATACACACTCCACAAGTGTTGTAACTCGCATGGGAATATACAATTATGAAACATGCGAGTTACAACATTTGTAGGATTCCATCAATTCTGATGTGGATTGCCAAGAAAATTATACCTATATTATCTTAAAATGACAGTCCTTATTCAAACTTCATGACATGTAGAAATATTCAATGTAGGTACATACCCACTATATCACCATACTTTATTCATTTGTGCACAGTTTACTTAGTTCTTGCCAGATAAGAAGATTATGTATTGTTTCATCAATTAGAGTGTGTATTGTATTACCTGAATCACACCATTTGTAGATCGCTGTCAGGTCATCGCTTAACATTTAACAAATTTCTGAAAATGACAGCATTTTAATATCCGTCCAACCTGCCGGACATAATTTACTGGCTCACCTATTCATAAATGTGTATTGGCTAAGATCACATTATGCCTTGTATATACTGTGCGTATGGAGCTGTTTGTAACTTTGCTCACTGCTGAAGATGCTATAACTAACAGTGAAATATACAGAATGAAATTGTCATCCTACTTGGAGTTGCTTTTCTTCTCTATTATTGGAAAATCATCAGTGGTTCCAATGGATTACTTCAATTAGATATACATGTAAAAATTTCCCAGGTGGGATGTGCCATTTAGCAGGTATGTATTAGTTTCACTTCAAAAATCTTTCTACTTTTTCAGTTCAAGAAATAATTATCAACATTTGTAATTATGCTGTCAAAATGCAACAGTATGTTCAACAGCATTAACTGAGTGATAATTTGTGATTTTATTCATTGAAAACTGGCCCAAGCCTTCACAGCCACTGGAGATTAAAGAAATGGACTTGGGAACAGGATCAAATTATTATATCAGTAATGGAGAGAGAAATAGCACTAATTCTGGAAATGAAGTGTTTACTTTGTTGACACAAGAGGTGTACTAGTCCACTTATGTAAATTGCATTATGCAATAAGTCAACCATTACAGGTTTTATTACCAGAATAGTCAACATACAGGCCTCAATATGAGGCCTGAAAGGTAAAGCAGAATATCAGTGTTATCTATTTGATCAAAATGGCCAGACTTCAAGCTCCCTTGAATCCTTAAATTCTCCATGGTTTGGTTTGGTTTGGTTTGATTGGGCACTCCATCGTATTACAATGGGCACAGGTCATACAGAGTATGCCGTGCAACCCGTTCCCCCACACCGCCCTACAAATGCTCCCTCCTACCAATGACGCATAGCCATCGGTAATTCCCCATTATATCTTCTTTACATCTGTATCCATATCATCTAATGTTGATCAGGTCCCATACAGAGTATGCCGTGCAGCGCGTTCCCCCACACCGCCCTACACATGCTCCCTCATACATGTACCAATGACGCATAGCCATCGGTAATTCCCCATTATATCTTCTTTACATCTGTATCCATATCATCTAATGTTGATCAGGTCCCATACAGAGTATGCCGTGCAGCGCGTTTCCCCACACCGCCCTACACATGCTCCCTCATACATGTACCAATGACGCATAGCCATCGGTAATTCCCCATTATATCTTCTTTACATCTGTATCCATATCATCTAATGTTGGTCAGGTCCCATACAGAGTATGCCGTGCAGCGCGTTCCCCCACACCGCCCTACACATGCTCCCTCATACATGTACCAATGACGCATAGCCATCGGTAATTCCCCATTATATCTTCTTTACATCTGTATCCATATCATCTAATGTTGATCAGGTCCCATACAGGGTATGCCGTGCAGCGCGTTCCCCCACACCGCCCTACACATGCTCCCTCATACATGTACCAATGGCGCATAGCCATCGGTAATTCCCCATTATATCTTCTTTACATCTGTATCCATATCATCTAATGTTGATCAGGTCCCATACAGAGTATGCCGTGCAGCGCGTTCCCCCACACCGCCCTACACATGCTCCCTCATACATGTACCAATGACGCATAGCCATCGGTAATTCCCCATTATATCTTCTTTACATCTGTATCCATATCATCTAATGTTGATCAGGTCCCATACAGAGTATGCCCTGCAACGCGTTCCCCCACACCGCCCTACACATGCTCCCTCATACCAATGACGCATAGCTATCAGTAATTCCCCATTATATCTTCTTTGCATATATATCCATATCACCTACCTTGATCTTTCTTCCCTCTATTTCTCTTAATCATCTCTATATATTCACCAATTATTTCTCTTCATTTTCCCCAATAAAATGCCCCGATATGTCCCATCATTTTGCCTATTCCAGAAATCATACATCCAGTGTCATGGAAATTGGTGTACTGATACAGTCTTACCATCATTTAATGTGGAGTGTAGTCTTGAAGAAACCCCTCTACATACATCAACGTTCAGTTTGTATTCCCGGGTCAGTCAGCTAATCAGCCTTGTAGGAACGCGTGGCACGGCATACTTTGTATGGGACCGGATCAAAATTAGATGATATGGATACAGATGTAAAGAAGATATAATGGGGAATTACCGATGACTATGCGTCATTGGTAGGAGGGAGCATGTGTAGGGCGGTGTGGGGGAACGGGTTGCACGGCATACTCTGTATGATCTGTGCCCATTGTAATACGATGGAGTGCCCAATCAAACTAAACCAAACCAAACCATTTAATAAAAGTTGCGGTCGGAGGGAAATCACCCAAAACGAGATGTGTCTCCTTCACACATCTTCCGTCATCCCCATTTGGATTATGGCGTCGTTGTCAATTCGTTGGGAAGATCAGGCACGCTCTGCTGATATCTTTTGCTTCTTCTACAGGAGCAGAAACCCCTAATAAAAGCTTGTCTGAAGTTAGATGAAACCGTGAAATACACCACCGGATTTGCAGCACTGTTCACAGAAAACAGAATTCGGACTGTCCAGATTAACGCGAAATCATAATTGGTCAACACGTGTTTCACAAGCCTTAGAACTGACAAAGGCACCTGGCAAAGAATAAAGAGAGTAACAACGGTAGTCAGCATTATGGTGACTTGGGATCTCGATTGTCGTCCCGACTTGTTTGCTGCCACATGAGACGTTTCTCCCGGGACGTTTTGTCGGAGCTTGGAGATCATGCTTCCGTATACAAAGACGAGCAATGGAATTGGAACGAAGAACATCGATATAATGAATGCTCTTTCATAATTCACTTGCCATGGTTGGGTATCCTCCAATAGACATAAATAAAACGTTACGTTGAACACTTTCAATTCAGTCTAGCTGACCATATAAGCAAATGGTACTGAGGCTCCTGCTGCAAAAACGCATATGACTATCAACACAATGTAAGTACTCTTCGCGGTCCATAACTGTCGATTTTTTAGCGGATGGCAGATAGCAAAATATCGATCAATGCTCACAAAGACGAATATTAGAGCTGAACACGCCATGGCTCCTCTGTCGTGGGTGAGGAGAAAAAGGCCGGAAACAATACGAGAGTTATGCTATCATCAATCTGCTAGTTTAACATGTCATACACTTCAAGTGTTTTCATGGTCGTCACTGAAGTTGTGACACATAGATTTACGGTCAAACCGATGTCAATGTCGGTCACATTCGATTATTATTACCATGGTTATTTCAGTTTGCCGTTTCGACTAGTGCTGCTGTCTTTGTTGTTGCAATGTTTCCCCAGGAGACTAAGAATTGATGCGAACAAATTATCAATTATGTTGTAATGCAATGTTCAGTCAGACCGAAAACACAGCTGTGGTGCACAAATAGGCCGCGTAGTCGAAACGCCATACTGAAATAAGAACTGTAGTATTAACTCTTTCTCCAGGCATATTGACGGTTATAGTTCTGGACCCAAAAGAAAAGCAAAAACGAATGGCAGTCATTTGTATCACACAGATGAGACAACGATCTGGATATTTGGTCAAATTGATGATAATTTCACTTAAATCTTGGAGTTAGCTTTGCTCGCTTGAATGCTCTAAATGTTGAAAGTCATAAATTTTATATTAAATCAACATTTCAATTTAATAGTTGGAATATGCAGATTATGGAAATCTTTTTAATGTAAGAAAAATAGTGTGATAAAATAAAGTGCATTCCATTTTAATAATAACTGATGATAATTTTATATTATGGTCTATTCGTCAGGTGAAATATTTATCCAAACACCGATTCAGTTCATATTTTGATATACGTATAAAGAACTGTCTTGAGATGCATCTGGGCTGAAGAATATCCATAACTGCTATTGTTCGATAAATAATTCAGTTAGGACGGCTATCATAATATTAGCAAATATTAAGTTTATTTCGATACTTTTTTCTGTCCAGTATATTGGAATCTGTCTACAACCGTAGATTTGATCCACCACTCTGCCACAGCCCGGATATCTCATCACTGCGTTTGTTAAATTTGAGCCCATTAGGCAAACTGATTACGACCAATACAATGCCGAACAAATATCATTTGACGGAATATCGCATATCACCACGATAACAAGTGAATTTTGGATATTGCCATTGTCTCTCATCCGTGAGTAGTAGGTAAAGAACATTTAAACGTCCATTGACCTCAGAAATTTGCATAATTGAGGAGGAAACGAGGAGGTGACAGCCAATCAGAAGCGAGTAAAATTTGACCTCAGAAATTTGCATATTGGGGACGGTCACGGGGCGGCTCTCGTCCAATCAGAAGCGAGTAAAATTTGACTGGATGTATTCCTCCACGGTGATGTGGTCCTGGCGGTGATGCGGTCTGCCTCCGCGGAGAAAAAGTAGTCCCTAGACTGGAAATACGCTGCATGGTCCGATGGGGTCGAGTGAGGTATGAAAGTGAAGGTTATCGGTTGGTGTGAATGAGGCGTGACCTTTGGACATGTATAGACTTGTTTGTCTGGGGTTTTTCCCCATGCCGTCATTGACTCCCAAACTGGTGGTGGTCAAAATGGCGGCATCGAGTGAGAGATCAAGGCATGTCCTGACTTGTTCTGGGTTGTACAGTTCTGCTATGCGGAGGATGGGTACTAGTATTTCGCTGACGTCCTAGTAATAAACATAATCTATAGGTGTTGTACCATGTTAATAGGATCAGTCTAGCATCTGTACCACCCTAGGGTCGAGTGTTTATTGTCCCGTGTATCTCCGCAAGAAAACAACAAACAAAATGGCGGCTCCAGGATGGTGCGGGGACGCCCTTTCCCCATCACGGCGTCGACCGTAGCGCCATCTGCACACATTGACGCAAGGGAGACAACTCGTGTGGACCAAGGATATGGAAATAGCCGTTTTGGAGCTAGGGGAGTTACTACTGGTCCAGTGGGGTCGAGTGATGTATCAATGTGAAGCCTATGTGAGGGGGCATCTGATGGGCTGGGTATGGGGATGAACTAGCGTCATTCTGCGCATGCGCGGTGGCCCAAGGGTATGGAAATAGCCGTGTTGGAGTCTAGGGGAGTTACTACTGGTCCGGTGGGGTCGAGTGAGGTATCAAAGTGAAGCTTAGGTGAAGGGGCATCTAATGGGCTGGGTGTGCGATTAAACTAGCGTCATTCTGCGCATGCGCGGTGGCCCAAGGGTATGAAAATAGCCGTGTTGGAGCTAGCGAAGCCAATAATGGTCCAATGGGGTCGAGTGACGTATCAAAGTGAAGCTTATGTGAAGGGGCATCTGATGGGCTGGGTGTGGGGTTGACATAGCGTCATTCTGCGCATGCGCGGTGGCCCAAGGGTATGAAAATAGCCGTTTTGGAGCTAGGGGAGCTACTCATGGTCCAATGGGGTCGAGTGAGGTATCAAAGTGAAGCTTATGTGAAGGGGCATCTGACTGGACTAGCGGCTTGGGCGTTGTCACCATTCTGCGCATGCGTGGTGGCCCAAGGGTATGAAAATAGCCGTGTTGGAGCTAGGGGAGCTACTCATGGTCCAATGGGGTCGAGTGACGTATCAAAGTGAAGCTTATGTGAAGGGGCATCTGATGGGCTGGGTGTGGGGTTGAAATATCGGCCTTCTGCGCATGCGCGGTGGCCCAAGGGTATGGAAATAGACGTGTTGGGAGCTAGGGGAGCTACTCATGGTCCGATGGGGTCGAGTGAGGTATCCAAGTGAAGCTTATGTGAATGGGCATCTGACTGGACTAGCGGCTCGGGCGTTGTCACGATTCTGCGCATGCGCATAGACGTTTTGGGATGTAGGGGAGTCCCTAATGATCCAATGGGGTCGAGTGAGGTATCAAAGTGAAGCTTATGTGAAGGGTCATCTAATGGGCTGGGTGTGCGGTAGGAATATCATTCTGCGCATGCGCAGATGCAATGCGGAGCTCTCGTCCAATCAGAAGCGAGTATTTCAAATCCGCCACGGAGCTCTCGTCCAATCAGAAGCGAGTATTTTGACCCGGTGCATTATGGGACATATCCAAGATGGCGGCACGTATGTTCAAGATGGCGGCACATCCGGTGTCGAAAACTGGCCATTTTTGTCGGGATGTGGTCACCTAGAGTCGAAAACTGGACCCTGTATGGGTCCCATGTCACTTCCGGGTTTTTCACTAAAACTACCTCCAAACCCAGAAGAGTTCCAACGTTCAACCCTCGGGGGTGTTTTCCTGCCCCCGCCCCGGCGCCCCCCGCAGCGCGCCCCGGCCGCAGCGCGCGTCATCCCCGGCAGTGCCCGCGCGGACGCGGGTCAAAAGGTCAAAGGTCACCTCCAGGTCAGACGGTCCAATATGAATAACGACAAGTTCAGCAATGTTCATACAGGTTATTATCCCCAATGTTACATCATACCCAGGCTGGGGGAACCGCCCTGGGTATGCTTAGTATGTTCACAGCAAAACAAAATTGAAATATCAAACACCATGTTTAACGCACCGTCACATTTAATGTTTACTGAGCTCAAGTCAATGATCAGCATGTAGACATGTACGGCATGTTATGGTATTCATCAGTGCACGAGTGACGCATTCAACCGATGGCGGTGGTGAATCACCTTGGTAAGGAAAAATGTAACATTGGTCACCCTCTTCACTGTCCACTTGGTTTTGGGTCGTTGTTGTTGGGCCCATCCCAAGACATCCAATTGTTCCACTTGGTCCAGCATCATCTCTAGTGACCTCCGGTCAATGATGGTAAACGGTTGGTCGTACACTGGGTGGATGGCACTGGAATAGAAATAGCGCAATTCACCCGTCATCTTATGGCATAAGATGTACCCAAATGCTACATTTAACGTGAAGGCCGTAGGTTGGTCATTGAAGATGGTTTCCACGTAGCTGCGTAGACGGGTGAGCTTGGTCAGTGGGAAATTGTAGATATCTTGAATAGGGCGATGACGGTGGAAACAGTGCCGTGTCATGGTCCAATGGCGCCGAGAGATGTCACTCTCTGGATGATATTCGGGTAAGAGATCGCTAGGAACATTTATGGGCTCGTCCAGAAAATGTTCGATGTATGACGTATCACTCGAAACCGTAACGGTGGGGTCCGGCTGGAAATCCAGGCTCTTCCCAACTGTGGGTATAGGCGGGCTCTCCGTCATCGCATCACCAGTGGCGTTCGTCTCCCCGGGCTTATCTTCACTGGGTCTGACCTTCCGCGGCTCCTCTTCAGTAGGAAGTTGTCGCCAAAACCGTGGAGACGGGGCATGAATCAAACGCTGATGCCGTCTCAACTGACTGCGTCGTTTGAAGAGTTGACCACAATCCTTACATTGTTCCGTCGCGCCCTCGTGGAATGAGCGTTCGTGGCGCAGTAACTGATCCTCCCGATTAAATGACCGTGCGCAGGTTATACAAGTATACCGTGCATCGTTGTGGGTGGAGGCCTCGTGGCGTCGTAAATTATCTAGACGAGTAAACTGCTTCTGGCAAGTTGTGCAAGTGAACATCTTGGTGGTTGATAGAGTGTCTGATGAAACGGCAAGGCCCCTTCCCTTTTATAGCACGCTAGCTGGTAATCTATTTTTAGCACAGTCTACCCCAAGTGGAGGATCGAGACTGGTGTACTGGTGTACGACTGAGCCGCATTGCGCAGACGCGAAGTACCCGGATGATAGACACGGACGTCACCGATCCGAAAAGACACGGACTTTACCGAAAATACACGGACTTTAACGAAAAGACACGGACGTACCCGAAAAGACACGAAGGTGAACGCCATTGTGGGAAACCCACACAGACAGGTCAGTACATGCATTCCTATGATGTTCACGCATAATAAAAAGGATTGACCTGTAATCTGTGTTGTTGTTGTTGCTCCCTTTTTTGGACTAACCCATCAGAATAGTACGTATCACGGACTACACCCGTAGAGCTACATCTGGTCTATAAAACACGTCTCTCTGGATCCCACACTTTCATTTCTACGGTTCCAGAGCCATGACGGAGATCCAGCCCTGTGCGACTCGCATTTTACAGCATGCCACCGCGGTGAATTCATTCACGGGTTACCGAGCAGTGGTCCGGTCCATGTTTGCAGATGGCGACGACAACGAGGGACGACGCCAGATCCTGAACGAGTTCACAGAAGCGGTCCTCCACAGGGTGCACTCGATGGAGAGGCGTGCCATCACTCACCACTACTGGACTATGACAGCCATCCTTGATGCTCGGGCTATGGACCAGGAGCGCTCACGCCGGAACCAGCGCCGGCTGGTTGGCCTCACACTAGTCTGTGCCCTATTGACCCTGGCGCTGTGGTATTGACAGTGGGACTATAAATACGAGGGTGAGACAGAGTGTGTGTCATTCACCGTTCGACATTTGGAGCAAGCATGTCATCCGACCTACGAGCCATCCTGCCCCTTACACCCCAGGGGGGGTTACACGTCTATGAAGATAAAGTCACCCTGGTGGAAGACCGTGGAGCTATTTGCTGGGCGCCCGCTGACACCATATCGAATACGGTGACGCTACAGCGTGACGGCTGGACCAAATTTAAACGGGTGTTGAGCGGTGAGCTCGACGGACACCTCATCCACATAGACAATGCCATCTACGTATACCGTACCTCCCTCTTCCTACGCCTGGGCCGCTACCAAGACCGTACGCGAGGCTTCACCCTAGGCCCCTCTCTGTGGTCAGCCTTGGACAAAGTGGTGCCTATTGTGGACCAGCTGTTTACACCGGACGAGCGATCATCAGACCAGTTGGCGTGGGCTCGTGCTATGGAGGACGCACTGGCTGAACCCCATGAACAACTACATGAACCCGACGACGATGCCATTGATTACCCGGCTAGACTCAGTCAGCCCAGTGACATGACCACCTGATCCTTTCATCTCACGGGGTTCTCCCTATAAATACGAGAGACAGTCAAATCTGGTACCATTCACGTACTGACCATGACAGAGCATATAATACTGGCGTATCTCAGCTTGACCCCCGAGGTGTTCCTGCACGTTTATGCGGATAAGGTCGATATCATGGAGGAGGTGGGAGACATCTGTGATGCGGACCCTACACAACCGTGCCCGGCCCACATTCGTCTGTCCCGAGAGGGCTGGACCAAATTCAAACGGGTGTTGTCTGGTGAACTGGACGGCGACCTCATCCACTTGTGTCACGATGTGTACATCCGACGCGGCCCTTTCTTTGCTCAATTGGCTCGGCTAGATGGAGGTACAGTGCATTTTACCCTTCACCCTGATCTATGGTCTGCATTGGAAGATGCCGTGGTAGATGTGGATGAAGTGCTTATCAAGCGGTGATCAGACGAGTTGGACTGGTCATTTACCATGGCCACTGTGGAAGCCCACGAAGAAAATCAGAAAGAAACTCCGGCCCAAGATATACCCGTTATAAATAAACGATAGAGCCAGGGTCCATCATCATTTTGTCACCATGAAGCGCTGGGAGAAGGTGTTGGATAACTTATACTACAGTCCCGACAGTCCGGCGGGCTATAGTGCCTTGTCGGCTCTCTATCGAGCGGCCAAACCCCAGGGGATACAACGTGCCCAAGTCCGAGATTGGTTAAGAAAACAAGACACCTATACCTTCCATCGATCTGTCCGTCGCCATTTTCTACGGAACCGGGTCATCGTGGGAGGAATAGATGCCCAGTGGCAAGCGGATTTGGTCGATATGAGCGCCTTTGCCAAGCACAACGATGGGAATCGATATATCTTGACGTGCATCGATATTCTATCCAAGTATGCGTGGGTGGTACCCATCCGGACGAAAACGGGGGCAAATCTCATAGCGGCGTTCAAAGACATCTTCAAGACCGGGCGCACACCTTTGTATTTGCAAACCGACGAAGGCACGGAATTCCTCAACAGACCGTTCCAACAGTTTCTGAAAGCCCAGAAGGTGTTTTTCTTCCATACGTACAACGAGACCAAGGCTTCCGTGGTGGAAAGGTTCAACAGGACATTCAAAAGCCGCATGTATAAATATTTCACCTATAAGAATACAAAGCGGTACATCGATGTTCTCCCGAAACTGGTAAGGGGTTACAATCGAGCCTATCATCGGAGTATAGAGAGAGCCCCCATTACCGTCACCCAACGCAATGAAGCCCAAGTCCGCCGTGTGTTGTACCCCAGGCCATCGCAGCGAACGACGAAGGCGGAGTACAAGGTCGGGGACCCTGTACGGATCAGTAAAGTCAAGGGCAAGTTCGAGAAAAGTTACTTGCCCAACTGGAGCGATGAGCACTTCCTGATTAAACGGCGCCCACCCCGACAGCAGCGAGTCTATGAACTGGAAGATCTTCAAGGGGAACCGTTGCTAGGGACGTTTTACGAGACGGAATTACAGCCTGTCGTAAAAACACAGCAAGATTACTACACGGTGGAGCAGATTTTGAAA